>CAUYQU010078963.1:0-48387 GCA_963574635.1 Cheracebus regulus
AATTCCTCAAGGACCTAAAAATAGAAAATTCATTTGACCCAGCAATCCCATTACTGGATATATATCCAAATGGTTATAAATTGTTCTATTATAAAGATACATGCACATGTATGTTCACTGTGGCACTGTTTACAATAGCAAAGACCTGGAACCAATCCAAATGCCCATCAATTATAGACTGGATAAGGAAAATGTGGCACATCTACACCATAGAATACTATGCAGCCATAAAAAATGAGTTTGTGTCCTTTGTAGGGACATGGATGAATCTGGAAACCATCATTCTCAGCAAACTGACACAAGAACAGAAAATCAAACACCGCATGTTCTCACTCATAGGCGGGTGCTGAACAACGAGAACACATGGACACAGGGAGGGGAGCATCACACACCGGGGTCTGTTGTAGGGGGGTTGGGGAAGGACAGCAGTGGGTAGGGAGGTTGGGGAGGGATAACATGGGGAGAAATGCCAGATATAGGTGATGGGGGGGATGGAGGCAGCAAACCACGTTGCCATGTATCTACTTATGCAATAATCCTGCATGATCTGGACATATACCCCAGAACCTAAAGTACAATAAAAAAAAAAAGAAATTAAGAAAATCATAAAAATATTAAAAGACATAAATTAGAATAAAATTCAGTGGTAGAACTCAGAATTTTTTTAAATTTTTAAATCAAAAATCAATTTATTTCACAAATCAAAAACAAACTAGAAGGCAAGTAAGAGCAAATAAACAGAATAGATAATTCCTTCATGGAAATGAAGTCAACAAAAGAAAACTTTATAACTCAGAAACTAAGAAAAAGAAAAGATCTGAAATGAAGTGACAGAGAAGACAGGCAAAGTAGGTCCAAAATACAGAAAGAACAGTTCTCAAAGAGAACTGAATCAGAGAAGCAAAAAAATGTGAAACTGTAAGTTAAGAAACTCACTAGAAATTTAAAAAACAGTGTGACAAAAAAAAAAAAAAAACCCTGAAACTCTGTATTCAAAGTGCACACCATATATCGGAAAATATCAAACTGGAAAAACCAACCCCATGTAAAACTAGCGGAGTTTAAAGAAAAAAATCCTTTAGGTATTCAGCAAACACACAAAACAAAGTTCTTGTAGGTGGAAACAAAAAATCACATTGTCATCAGACCTTTCAACATCAATGCTTCCTGTGAAAAGGCAATGAATAACAAATTTATCCAAGGAAAGAAAATATAAACCAAATATTTTATGGACAGCCAAACAAAATTCCAAGTATAAATGTTGCAAACTGTTAGAAACTGTTAGAAACAGGAAATACTGTCTTCCTGAGCCCTGACTCAGAAATCTACTAAAGAACAGGTATCACTCAACCAGAATGACTCAAGAGACTGGGATATAGTAATTAAAAATGAGCCTTTAAACAAAATCCAAAACTCCCATCTACATGTCTACAATCAATATTTTATCTATCTATACACATACACACAACCCTGAAGAACTGAGACTAACAGCTATGGAGAAGAAAGTACTGTCATACATGGCTGAATGATGTGACAATATAGATATATCACAACACCAAAATCGGGGGAAAAGGAAAGGGCATATGTAATACTTTAGCATTTCATTGGCAGTAAAAGAAAAGGATAATTCCAATATAGTTCAAAGTTGGGAACAAACAGATTTTTAAAAAATTGAAGGAGGGCTATTAGGGGTATTATGTAGAGATAATAATACAAAGACATCTTGGGGGAAATAAACTCATCTTAAACATTAAAAGTAAATAAACAAAACTACAAACTTCCAAAAAGCTGACACTAAAAAATGGAAGGATAAAACATAAAACGTTTTAAAAGGTTAACTATCCCTGTCAGAGAAGCTAAACTTCTTTAAAAATAGTTAGATTTTCTTGTAAAACCAAGTATTTTACATAATTCTTATAAAAACAAATTAAAAACGAATACCTAAAAACAAAATTTTAAGAACTCTATGAACAGGTCAACATATGTATGCCATACGATGGAATATTATTCAGCCGTAGAAAGGAATGAAGCACTGATACATATCACAGCAAGGATGAATCTTGAAAACATTATGCAACTGAAAGAAACCAGTCTCAAAACACCACATACCGTATGACCCCATTAGATGGCTAGGCAAATATTAAGAGACAAAAAGTAGATTAGTGGTTGCCTAGGAATGGGGCTAGTGAGAACAGGAGGTGACTTCTTTTTGGGGTGATGAAAATGTTCCAAAGTTAGACAGTGAGGACAGATGCAGTGGTGATGGTTACACAACTCCAAATACAGAGAACCACTGAACTGAACACTTTAAAACAGTGAATTTTATGCTATGTGAACTATATCTGAATAAAGCTATTATTTTGGAAATACAACAGAAAAAAGAAGCGAATCTAATTGTATACCTAGTCAGTGACAGAGCCCCAAGAAGAAATGTTCCCAAAGTCTTTAAAATGCAGTTATCTGATGTTACATCCATAGAGAGTTATACCCCAAGGATGACCAAAAACAAAACTTGAATTGTTTTCCAGTAATCAAACTGAGATGATTGTGTATTTTGGAATACAGTCAGTATCTGATATTGTATCATACCCGGAATCACAGAAAACTGGCCTTCTTAATAAAAAAGAAAGGCAGTGATAAATGGATTAAGTCAGAAACAATTAAGCAAAAATCTGAAATCCTGAATTTGAATCAGAAGTGTCAGAATGGACTTGTGATGCATTTTGTCTGTGTTTTCATCTGTCCACTAAAGACTAAAACAATGACCAGCCACAATTTCAGTTGCAGTGAACAATGCTGGTGTCCAGATTGTGGTCTTGGAATATACTATTTCTCAATAAAAGGAACTAGGGATCCTTGAAAATATATCTGATTCTTGGTGGCCAGGCACGGTGGCTCATGCCTGTCGTCTCAGCACTCTGGGAAGCTGAGGTGTACAGATCACTTGAGGTCAGAGTTTGAGACAGGCCTGGCCAACATGGTGTAACCTCATCTCTAATAAACCTACAAAAAATTAACTGGGTGTGGTGGTGAATGCCTGTAATTACAGCTACTTGGGAGGCTGAGGCACGAGAATCACTTGAGCCCAGGAGACAGAGGTTGCAGTGAGCCAAGACTGTGCCACTGCACTCTAGCCTAGGCAAGAGAGTGAGACCCTGTCTCAAAAAAAAAGAAAAAAAAAAAAAAGAAAATATATCTGATTCTCAACCTGGAACAGAAACACAACGTCAGCCTGGAATAGTCAGTTATACGAAATAGTAGGAAAGCTATCAAAGGGCTCTGAAAAAAAAAAAAAGTCAAGGCAACTGAATATGTTCTCATTGTCCAAATACAGGATGTGAATGTTAATTACAATAATTACTTAAATAGATTACAGTAATGACATCCATGGATTGAAATGTACCAAACATGTTTAAATTCAAGAGTTCAAAATCATACTAACACTAATTAGTCACCAACCAACCAAATTATTATTTTAAAAAATAGTAAATAAAAGGGAAGAATCAAGCACATTTATCTTGCCATTTCCATCAACTATTCCACTAAGTAACCATATAATTGGTGAGGAAAAGTTTATCCTTATAGCAATATCTAATAAATGAAATGAATAATAAAGAAGCTAATAAATAAAGAAGAAATAAGTGGAATATCCTTAACGAATTAAGGAATCTAGGAATGTTCACCAACTACTACTAGTGGCACAAATGGTCAGATATGTGTGTGTCCTGAGAAAGCAGTGTTAATACAACCAACCAATAAAAAAAATTATGAATTGGATCAATCCACTCTATCTCATAGCCAATTCACAGAGAACACACAGAAAATAGAAACATGTGGGCCAACTGGGATACAATCATAAAAATTCAGACCCTCCAGGATAAATGACCCTGTTTCTTCATATATGGCAAAAAAAAAAAAAAAAAAAAAAAAGGCAGGGGGGAATCTACAGACTAAAAAACCTCAGAAATAAAATCAACAATGACAACACATGGGCATTATCTGCAAACTGATTCAAAGTGTAAGAAGAAAACCATGACAATTATAAAATTTTAAAATAATCTCTGAGTACACATGAAATAAGGTAGTCATAAAATAATAAAAGACATGACTATATAAAAATGTTAAATTTCTATGCCGTGTTAAGTATCCTAAACAAGTTAAAAGGTAAACTGAAATATTTATAGCCATCACAGAAAAATGAATAAAATTCATAAATATAAACAGTTCCAACAGATCAACAAGAGAAAGGCAGCCTAACAGAAAATAAGCAAAATAAATAAGAAAACTAAAAGAAATGCAAATGGCCAATGAACATGAAAAACAGGTTCAGTGTCACTAGAAATGAAGAGAAAGATTTAAGCCAGGTGCGAGTGGATCATGCCTGTAATCCTAGCACTTTGGGAGACCAATGTGGGCAGATCACTTGAGGCCAGGAGTTCGAGACCAGCCTGGCCAACATAATAAAACCCCATCTCTACTAAAAATACAAAAAATTAGCCAGGTGTGGTAGTACATGCCTATAATTCCAGCTACTCGGGAGACTGAAGCATGAGAATCACTGGAACCTGGGAGGTAGAGGTTGCAGTGAGCTGAGACTGTGCCACTGCAGTCCAGCCTAGATAATGGTGTGAGGCTCTGAATTTTAAAATAAATAAAAATAAATACATATTTCAATGAAATTACATTTTTTACTGATCATGGTTGCAATAATCAGGAAAAATCCAATTTCTCCTATACTGTTGGGTAAAGTATAAATTAGTATAGTCTTTTTGGACAGCAATTTGGCAATATATATCAAAGATGTGTATGTGCATATCCCATGACCTAACAATTCCATTTCAATTAACCATTCTTACAAAAACAACAGAGTAAGTTCATAGAGGGGTGTGTACAAGAATTTCTGTGGCTACACTGTTTACACAAGCAAAACAATTAAATTTCTATCAAGAGTGAAATACTTAAATAAATTATGGTACATTCATGTAATGAAATACCATGTAGAGCGATATATATTTATAAGGACAAATCCAAAGTAGACAGCATGGGGGAAACCCCTCGGATATGTATAGCATTATCACATTTGTTTTAAAAAATTACATGTGTTACATAACAAAGACATAATTTATAGAATCACAAAAAACACAAGAAAATATAAACCAGATGATAATTACTCTGAGCAGTGACAAAGGACAGGGACTTTAAAAATATATCCCAATAAATAAACAAAAGGAAAGCATATTGTTTTTTTAAATGCAGTGTTAGACACAAATAGCCTTTACATTACCCTTCAAAAGTCAGTTTCTGTGGTTTTATACTGGGATCCCATCACAAACAGAAATTCCTACACAGGCCCGTTAAGTGATGTAAACAGGTGCACTTGGGTGGCCATAAGACAAATGATGGATACTGTGGTACACTGGAGCACTTCTACTGCTAGTCATGTGGGAATGTGGGCCCAGTATTGACAGACTTCCCAGTATTTCAAGGAAAACACAAAATCCAGATTTTCCCATTTAAAAATGTAAGACACTAAGTCAAAAAATATTTAAAACACTGTGTGGGACAAAATGTAACTTTGGGAGGCTGTACACTGTCAAGAGCATACATGGCTTTAAAGACAGAGCTCTGGGTTCATATCCTGGCTCTGCCACTTTCTAGATGTGGAACCTGATCAAGTTACTTAGCCCTCTTCCTAGCCCCAGCATTTAGCGAGCGCTCAGTTAATGCTTGCCACTAGTTTTAATATGACTGCTGTGCTGTTGTTATCATGGGATCCAGTTCTCAGCTGAAAGTTGATGACTTCTGTCCTACCTGTGAATTTATATCAGTTTGAGTCACTTTGCTCACTATAGCCCAAAATAATGTACACAACTACCTGCTTTCCTCTGGATTTTTGTATGTTTAAGAAAACAGAAAACCTAAAGGCAAATGAGCAAGTATGTGCTTGTTAGTGTGCCATTCAATTAAAAAGTTCTTGTAATCTTACGAAATCCGACAGGGAATGATCGAAACAAGGTTAACTCTAACAACTGTATTAAGTAGCATGATCTTAAAGGCATGGGGTGAAGGAGCACTGTACCGAACCAGTGTTTCCGGTGAGCACCAGAACTACGCTGGTGCTAGTCTGGCTCCACGTGAGGCACATAGGAAGTTTGTTAACAATGTCAGTGCTCATGTCCTCTATTGGGAGACACTGATTTGCTGTACTCTGAGAATGGTATAGGCACATTTTTTTTTTTTTTTTTTGAGATGGATTTTTGCTCTGTTGCCCAGGCTGGAGTGCAGTGGTGTGGTCTCAGCTCACTGCAATCTCTGCTTCCTGGGTTCAAGCAATTTTCCTGCCTCAGCCTCCTGAGTAGCTGGGATTACAGGTGCACACCACCATGCCTGGCTAATTTTGGTATTTTTAGTAGAGACAGGGTTTCCCCATGTTGGTCAGGCTGGTCACGAACTCCTGACCACGTGATCTGACTGCCTCGGCCTCCCAAAGTGCTAGAGGCACACGTACTTTTTAAAGCCCTCTAGGTAATGCTGATGTGCAGCCAGGTTTGGAAACCATTTAGCATAAAGTCTGGTACCCCAGAATCCTGAATTTGAATCCCCCTAACAATCTATAGCTCTGTGATTTTTGTGAAAGTTATCTACTGTACCTAAACTGGTTTCTTTATTTGTAGGATGTACATACCACCACCCTTTCACAGGGTTAAGTGTGGCACACTGTAAGAGTCAATAAACAGTAGCTGTTGTTACAGATTTCCTAGTTTCTACATGATTTGTCTGCTTTGAATATAAACGGCAACCCCTTCAGGGTTTCCTGTCTGTACAGGAAAAAATTAGCACAACTATTGTTAGAATCCAAAGACAAACAGTATTTCATTGGCCATTAAATTTATAATAACTAAATGATCATTTCTAATTCTAAAGAAAGCAAATATGACAGTAACAAATATATATATATATATTTATTCCTATTTGAGGTAACAAAGTCAGACAATTACACATTTTTTGTACATTATATTAATATATATTCATCTTTCTCTTCTGAAAATAAAGTTCATATGGAAATCAAAAAAGGAGGAGCACAAAATAACTATATTACAATATTCTGTATTTAACATTTTAAATGCACAAAACCCAGAACTATAAAGAATGCACATTTTAGAAAGTCACCCAGGACACTGGAGGATCCCAGGATGCAACGCAGACTGAAATAAATGAATCTAACTCACTCACTGAGTAAGGTGAAGGAAAAAGGTGCTGACCTAAGTTACTCTGGAAAACAGTGTTTTGACTATACAAGGCTAGAGACAAAAGGAACTTTACTGAAACACTACACCCTAACTGATAAACTTACTTCTCACTGGGGTACCAGTTAGCAGTTCTGAAACTACAAGTATGCTAGGGGTGAACAAACGTGTAGTTACTATAGCAATGGGAGCCAGGTTTCTCATTATAAGAGGAGTAAGTTACAGATAAGCAAGGGAGGAAAGTCAGAATGAACCTTGTGCTGGATCAGAGCCAGAGACATCAGTATGAACTCATGATTATTTCAGATAGATAGATAGATAGATAGATAGATAGATAGATAGATAGACAGATAGACAGATAGACAGACAGGCAGATAGATAGATAGATGATAGATAGATAGATAGACACATAGATATGGAATTATAAATCTGTATGTATACATGCGTTAGAAGAAATACCTGTATTTTCTAATTCTATCACTGAGAGGGCCCAAAAGCAACGAACACACCCAGTGCCCACATTTTCATTTCTAAATACCATTATCCAGTAAAAGGAACCAGAGCCCCTTGGAGAAATGGCTGATCCTAGGAAAGAAAGAGGGAAAACGCAAGACAAGCCCAGAGCATCTTGTGGTATAAGAAAGAAACGATTCAAGAAGCAAATAAAAAGAAAAATAATACAACAAAGGGTGGGAGCATATTAAAAGGACACAGAAACCAACTGAAAGAGCTCCAATGCACTAAAACAACAACAGCTTGAGCAACAAAATCAGTAACAATGGTACTGGATTAAAACTCAAAGTAAAAACAACAGTAGCAAACATTTATGAGTCCTTACTGATATAAACAACCAAATAAATAAATGAGAAGCAGCAAAACTTCCATCCAGAGAAATTCCAAATAACACATTAGACACTCCCCCCTCCAGGAGGTAGAGATTAATTTCCCTCCCCTTGAGAGTGGGTCGTGCATAGCGACTTACTTCCAAAGAAGTTGAGCATGGAAAGGAAAAAATGGTGACTCTTGGAGAAACCTGGCAGACACCACCTTAAGTGATCAAAGTTCACATCACCGGTGATAATGTAATGCCACTGGGACATTTCAACTCTGTGGCATCCATCCCCAAGCCCATCACCCAGTCTAGCCATGAGAACACATCAGATAAAATCAGATTCGTGGACGTGACAACTAAATGCAATGTGGTATACTCGACTGGTTCCTAGAATAGAAAAGGAAATCAGCAGAAAAAGTGGGAAATTCAAATAAAGTCTGTAGTTTAGTTAACAGCACTTTGTACCAATGTTAATAGATTAGTTTTAACAAATGTATAGGGTAAGTGAGAAGTCAATATTAAGGGGTGCTGGATGAAGAGCATGTAAGAACTCTGTACTATCTTTGCAAATTTTCTATCAGTCTGATATTATTCCAAGATGAAAAGTTTATTCTAAACAAATACAACTGTATGGAGTAGTTTTGATATTAAGGATTAATCTTTTATATATGTTTACTTGGTTTAACTTCTAAGCTAAATGGGACTGTAAATAGTATTACAAATTCATCCTTAGCTACAGTAACTGTTGGGAAGGACACCTGGAAACTACCGGACTGCTAAGGTGACTCCTGGTAACTTTTAAGAAGGGTTGGGAAGGGCCAACATACCAGCACATCTAATGGAGGAGGAGCAAGAGCTGGAGGCAAGACGATCCCTAACATCAGGAGGCCATGATGCATTAGGAAATGGTTAGCTGATAACACTCATCCCTAAGACCCGATATCAACAATACTCAGACTAGAAGAACTGATATTACAACAAAGTGGGAAAAACAAGCATAAACAGTGAGATCCTGGGATGTACCAAACAGCAAAGGAATATGAGAAGTAGAACATAAATGAAAAAAATATACGAAAGACCTTGAATTATATTTGGGTCCACAAGTGGAGTTGGGGGAGGGTAAGGTGTCCTGTTACTTTTTTCTATTATATTATAGTAGCCCTTACAGCCAGGATAAAACTGCAGCTGGTATTATTAGTTCAGCCGCATGGAACTAGAAATGTATCCCGAGGCAATCAATTTACAGAAGGTATGGAGCTACAACTTCACATAATTTTGAACAAAATCATTATTTATGGCATTCATATTGTGAAAACAAACTGCAAACATTTTTTTAAGTATCACTACTTGCAGTTCTTTTAAAAGATTTTGAAACAGAACAAAATTTTAGAGAAAAATTATTTTGGGCTGGGTGTGGTAGCTCACGCCTATAATCCCAGCACTTTGGGAGGCTGAGGCAGGTGGATCACCTGAGGTCAGGCGTTTGAGACAAGCCTGACCAACATGGTGAAACCCCATCTCTACTAAAAATACACAAATTAGCCAGGTGTAGTGGCGCATGCCTATAATCCCAGCTACTCCAGAGGCTATGGCAGGAGAATTGCTTGAACCCCCAAGGTGGAAGAGGTTGCAGGGAGCTGAGATGGCACCACTGCAATTCAGCCTGGGCAACAAGAGCAAAACTCTGTCTGGAAAAAAAAAATTATTTTATAAAGCATGCTTACCAACAAAGGGAAATTAAATGTAAGATCACATGTGCTTTGCAAACACTGGTTACAAGTAATTTAATAAAAAAAATATATAAAGACATAACAAAGTCAAATCTCAGAAGTTTATTTCTTTTCTACAAAATCCTTCAGCTGTATTCATTCCTACTATCATAGAAACCAAAAAAACTGCAAAATATGCATTATATACAATTTGTGGTACCTTATCAGTTCAGATAATTAAGATAAGCTCTAACAATTAAGAACAAAAACAAAATGGTCCTCAAACCTAAAAGGTTTTACTGCCTAAAATGTATGCCCTCAAAATGTACAATTATTTGGCAGAGGTTAAAAGGCAGAATACATCTTAAAAATAAAAGTATAGTTGCACCCATGTGGATTTGCAGCTTGCTTCAAGGAAGAAAAAGTAAAACTAAAATTAAAAGTTTATGGTTGACTTGTATAGCATTTTACCATTTGATATGATTTGGACCTGTGTCCCTACCCTATGTTGAACTGTCATCCCCAGTGTTGGAGGTGGGGCCTGGTGGAAGGTGACTGGATCACGGGGGTGGATTTGTGTTTTAGTACCATCCCATTGATGCTGTTTTCAAGATGGTGAGTGAGCTGTCAAGAGATCTGGTTGTTTAAACGAATGTAGCACCTCCAACCTGCCCCTGCTTCAGCCATGAGAAGTACCCGCTCTGTCTTTACCTTCCATCATGACTATAGTTCCTTGAGGCCTCCCCAGAAGCTGATGCTGCTTGCCATGCTTTCTATACAACCTGTGGGGCCATAAGCCAATTAAACCTCTTTTCTTTATTAATTACTCAATCTCAGGCATTTCTTTATAGCAGTTTGAATGGTGTATCGTTCAAACTAATACACCATTTACCACATATCTTTTTCAGCCTCACAACAACCACCCTGTGAGGTAGGTAAGAAGGTATTATTATACCGATTGTATAAATGCAAAGGCTTCAAATCAGAAAGATTCCTATTTACAATGTTCTATGGTGAGAAAGGGCCACAGTGAGGAATGAAACCCAGTTAATGAACTTCAAAATTGTGACTCTTTTCCTCACATACAAAGCAAAATGACAACAAACCTACACACACACACACATACACACACACACACACACACACACACACACACACACACACACACACACACACACACACACACCTCTACCTCCCTTTATAGAAGTTATGTTCCTAACGTGGAACATACTTTCCCTCTAAGTTTATTAGAATTGTAGAGCCTTATCGTTTTGTTAGTTTGGATTAATCGCCAATACTGAAGAATTTCCACTGTGGCTGTTACTCTTTCATTACTTGATAAACTCTTAGCATTTTATGAACCAAAATTTAAAATAACAGAGGCGTCTGTAGTTCACTTTTTGAAAAGCAAACAATCTACACAAAATTCTAATGAAGTCTTTCATTTATACACTTTATAAACTTTGAATTTGTATTTTTTTTTCCTATAACAAAGATGACTTTTTCAGTTAAATCTCAATTGATCAAAGGACTACAACTTAGATGAGAATTCAAAACTATGGGGAAACTATCATTGTCTTTTTTCAACATGAGTTCTAATATAAAAATGTAAGGCACGTGTTCCCAGTTTTTTCTTGCAATAACATATCTAAGGGACACGATCCCTTAAGTAGGTAATAGTTAATCACCACAAAGAGTCTGGAGGGGAGAGGAAGATAATTTGGGGAGGGAGGGTGGGTAAAGCAGTTTACGAAACCCTGACATGTCCACCCCACCCCAGTCCCACCGTGACCTCTTTTCATGTGCTGCTCTCCTATGAGAACCACTGAATTAGAGGTGAGGTTATACAGTCGGCTCTCTGAATCCATGGGATATGCATTTGCAGATCAAAAACATTTGAAAAAACATTAAAAATAAGAATACAACAATAAAAAGTAATATAAACTACTCGGGAGGCTAAGGCAGGAGGACTGCTTGAGCCCAGGAGTTTGAGTCCAGCCTGGTCAACCTAGTGAGACCCCAACTCTAAAACCGGACTCGTACTAACCCCTATTTACATCGCATTGACCTTGTGTTAGGTATTATAAGTAAGCTAGAGCTGATTTAAAGCATACAGGAGGATGCACACAGGTTGCATGTAAATACTACACCATTTTATATAAGGGACTTGAGCATCCAAGGATTTGGGTGTCCACAGGGGTCCTGGAACAAATCCCCCTGGGATAAGATACCTAGAGATGACAGTACTGCCAGGACTTTATTCATGTTACCTTCAAAACCAGTGGTCACAATAAAAATAAAGCATCAACCCTATCTTGCCAACATATCTCCTTGATGAAATCAAACCACTCCAGCCAATTCATGCCATTCACAAAGTTAAAACTGTTCAAAGAAAATGACATTCACACATTCAGGTTTAAGATTTCTAACCAAAATAATATTCAGAGTAAATCTCTTAAAATATAGCCACAAAGCATTGGTTCATGTTTTAAACATCTTCCTGAATTTATGTGACTGCTCAACCCCTTCCTTCTAAGGGCTCATAATCTGGCTGTCAGAATAAAAATTGAAATCTTGCAAACTCAAGTTTTCTTCAGGTGTTTTCCATAGTTTCCAGGTTGTTTATCGTTTATGAATGTAAAGCAAGCCAGATTGTGTAAAAAAACTGAAGTTAAAAAAAAAGTATTTACAGTTGGCTCTTCATATCCATGGGCTCCACATTCTTGAATTCAACCAACTGTAGATCAGAAATATTCGGGAAGAAAAACTACATCTGTATTGAACATGTACACACTTTTTTCTTGTCATTATTCCCTAAACCAGACAGTATTAACAACTCATTACACAGCATTTAGATTATATGAGGCATTACACATAATCTAGAGACAATTTAAAGCATACAGGAGGTTGTGCCTGTATATGCAAATACTGCATCATTTTGTATCAGGGACTTGAGCATTTTCGGATTCTGGGATCCAAGGGAAGTCCCAAAACCAAACCTCCTCTGATACAGGGAGGACTGTACATACATATGTATATAGCTACTAAAATTCAGAATCACGGACTTAACATGGATGTAAGGTATTTCAAAGATCTAGGTTTCACTTTTAGCCAGACGAACATGCAAACTCACCAGAAGAGCAAAATCACTTGTACCATACTCTTTTGGACTCTCAAGAACAATATCCCACAATATGGTGACACCCTTAACAATAAGGAATTTATAACATGTAAAGCTATCAAAAGCAAATCTATACTGTTTTCAAGCCACTTCCTCTAGTGGGCGCATTCCTCTCACAAAAATCTATACATCTCCAAACATATATTTGACAATAATCAGGACTTCCCTTAAACTTTCATCATCTGCATTGAGCCCTTTAACTTTGCCAGATAGTGTCGGCTTTTCCCCTTTCATCGTTCTGACATTTCTACAATTTACATCTCTTTAAAATACAGTGACCAAAACTTGACATGTTAATCAAAAGAGAGAAAACAACTTCAAAGAATACAGAAAGATCTCTCTCCATGACTTTGGGTGCCCTGTTCATTTAAAAATACCTTAGTGTGGCGTGGGCTATTTTCCTGACTCACATGCAGCTTGTGGTCATCCGTGACTGTGGCTTTCTTCCGTCTTATTTATACCCAGCCCATACTTTGCCATCCTGTATTTATATGGTTGAATTTATTCCTTCCACATACCACCTTGCATTTAATGCATTTTTCAGACACCTATTTCTTATTTATCATAGTACTTTACAGAAATGCTTAAATGTGCAACTTATAACTGCCATTTATGCTAAAAAATATTAGAATATGAAAGTACATGATAATCAACATCAACATTATAATTTACAATAAATAAATGGAACTAAGGACATCATCATATTTTCCTATGGGAAACCTACCTCCACTGGACGATCGTTCTTTACCAATGCTATACGTGCCCTTTGCAAGGAACCATCCATTAGCTTGTGAAGTCTTAAAATTAACTTTCTTAACCCCATCTGCTTCAGTGCTTTGTCTACAAATGGTCTATAAATAGAAGTCAGACAATGTCTACTAAAGCCTGCTTCTGCGCTGCAGTCTGGTGCTCCCCAGCCAATAGAATCATCCTCAGATTCAAGCCTCTCAAGCTTCTTGGATATGCAGTCCTGTGACTGGATGTCAAAGTTGTTGTCTACAGGCTGCCTGATTTCCAGTACCCTAGGATCCGAGATTTGTTCTTCTTCACTCTCATCCGTACTACTTTCCAACTCCTTTAATTCTCCTTCTGTGTCATCACCCTCATACTCTGGCTCATTACCTTTGGATGGTCGAGGGGAAGGGATTTCAAACACTGGCCAGCCAATGTCTGATAAATTCTTGATGCCCAAAACAGTGCCCATAATCCTTAATTTCTGATTTAAGTCTTTTGTGATGTTTAACCACAAACAGAGTGCCTGCACCCTGTCCTGGAAGTCTTTTGCAGCATATTTTTCATAGTCCTTCTGAAGAGCCTGCAGTGATGGATAAAGTGCTTCTATGTACTCTAGCAGCTCCATTATCCGCTTTACCTGCTCAAATGAGACCCTCTGGCGTTGGAGATGCTCGTGATGTGTTGAGTAACCCACAATCTTTGTTCCAGGAGTGGCTCTGCACTGACCTTCTACTGAAGTACCATTAAAACTAGCTCCATCTCTAACAAAGGCGAAGCTCCCATAGTCGACTTTGAAAGTAAGGATTTCATTGATAATATCTGGGATGGCTTGCCGGGCTGTATATAAAAACAAGTCCTGGTCGTTTATTGTCCGTCCTGCATGCCAGGCCTGTAGCTCTAACCAGATCAGTTCGTTAGATCGGTTAAGCCAGAAACCAGACGTATTTTCTTGTCCTCTTTGCTCCCTGTCCTTCTTCTTTGAGACTGAGGTAAGCTTTAGCAAAAGTCGTAATGTTTCAAAAAACTTTAAACGATCTGCTGGACAGTCAGTCCTAGAAGTCTGGCGTGCAGGTCTGGCTATAGGCATGGGAACAGATACTGGAATCTTAGCATTGCTACAGCCAAGGCTGAGGTAAGGCTTATTGAGATCCACATCGGGAATTGACTTTTTTGGCAAAGATCCACCCACTGAGTCTAACATGAATGAGCACTGTACGTTTTTTTTATGATCACGCTCTGTTGTTCTAAGAGTTGCTCGGATCTTTTTCTCCTGCTTATAGCTGTATTCTTCCACATTCTCCACTGCTTTTCCAGTGTCTTTATGTGGAGGCTGATTTGGTGCATTCATTTTTTCTATTAAAAAAAAATAAACAGAACATTATATAGCTCTAAAATGTGAAGTTACTGTCAATATTTTAAATAAAACTGAAATTCACATTTCACATGTACTTACATTTTCAGGCTGCTACAAAGCATACTATATCCTGAAAATTAAAGGAATCAAAAAACATATATGACATTTTTCTCCATATTTAAAAAAATTTATCCATTTTTCCAATATTTGCTGTATTCTCTTCTATTCACAACTAATCACCTAAAACTCGCTGTTTATTTCTATGCTACAAAGCATAGTTATCAAATCATTTAACCAAATTTCCATAAGCAATCACCTTCAATTTAAGAAGGAAGAAAGAGCAAAGGATATCTAACGGAAGCCTGGATGAGAAAACAAATTTAATTCCTGCATTTGTCATTAGCTAAATGTGTAAACCTAAGAGGAAGTCACGTAAATTATCTGGATCACTTTTCTCATTGATAAAATTAGGCAGACTGATGCAAGAATCCTTAAGGCACCTTAAGATTATTCTCATAAAAAACGGAAAGACAGTTGACAGACAAAAATGTTGACCTTTAGTTTATTCCATTCATTTACTTCTTCTTTGCTACAAACAAGTGGGCAGTAACTTTTTAAATTTAAAATTAGCAAGACTGAAGACATACAGACTAATTGGGTAGAATCTGCTTAGTATGTTATACTGGCACACAAAATCATTTACAATTAATTCGAAAAAAGCAAAAATCACACATTTCTTTCAAACGACTAAAAAAGGTTCTATAATTTGATTCCAAGTTTTGAAATGAACACACATACATCCTCTTTCCTGTATGGCACTTTTAACACCACTAATTGCTCTACGTTATTGAAATCCTTTCTGGGTTCTTACACTTCCTTAAGTCCCTTCTTTTCAAATACTCTTGGGACTTTGCTTACTAAATAAAATGTTAATGTTTCTCAAAGTGCTAATCTTAGATCTCTTCTCCCTGGGTGATCTCATTCACTTACACACCATATATTGATAATACCCAAACCTATAATGCCATTCCAATCTATCCTCTACACTCAAGGCATAATTTCATTGAATCTAGGACACACATTTTTCATATGTTAACATTTCTGAAATTAGAATGTTATATGTAAATCAATGATGATATAAATAAGTTTTAGGAACATATTTGCCAATATATTTCATTTATATTTTTCTTTTTTCTGAGACAGGCTGGAGTGCAGCCTCGACTTCCTGGGCTCAAGTGATCCTTCTGCCTCAGCCTCCCAAGTAGCTAGAACGACAAGAAGGCACCACTACACCCAGTTAATTTTTTTTTTTCTGATAGAGACAGGATCCTACTATGTTGTTCAGGCTGGTCTCAAATTCCTGGGCTCAAGCAATCCTCCCACCTCTGTCTCCCAAAGTGCTGAGATTACTAGCATGAGCCATTATGCCTGGCCCATTTTAAAAAACATACATATATATATGCATAAGTAAAATATATTCTGTGTATCAAAAAGTATAAAAGATCTCTTTAAATAAAAATTCCAATTATAAGAACATACTCATCAATTGTAAGCTTTTACCTTAGTATAATTTCTTAGTATATATTTCTTATATACTAATAATTTTATTAATATAGTAATTATACTAAGAAATCATATCATTTTCTTTGTATATATCACCAAGTTTTATGTGATTAGTTGTGAATATAATAGCTAAAGACATATTAGTATATCTTTAGATTTGATGTAATAGGGTATATTTACATGGGTTACAAACCAATGTACCCCAAACTAATGCACCAATGAAAATTTGCTTAAAACCAATTAACTTCCCAATCGATTAGTTTTAAAATAAGGATTTTTAAACAAATTTCCCTAAGAGCACTTATAGCTTGGTTTACCTTATATTAAATTTACTTTATGATCCATCAAAAAATATTTTAAACCAATCTGTCCATAGGGATTTTGCTGTATTTTAGTATACAAACTAATATTATTTTTTAAATTTAAAAATTTTAAGATGGAATTTTTATCTTTAGTACTAATCTATTTACTTCCAAATGCCTTTAAACTTTTTATATAGTTCATTTAAGAAAATTTCTTCACTTTTATTGTTTCTAGCTATTAATGTTTATCAACCCTCATTTATATAAAAAAAATTTCTTAGGCCAACTCCTTAAATATTTTGCTCTGTTGTGTTTAACTCTGTGTTCTTTATACATTTATTAACAGAGCACAGACATAACTATTTGGTTAACCAATGGTATTTTGAAAGCAAAAATGACAAGTGTTAACTCCACTATACTTCATATAGACTGTATCATTGTGTAGGACTGGAAGTAAAGAAAATGAGTTTAGTTTCTAATACACTGAATGTGATGTGCCTATGAGATATCCATGTGGAAATATCTGTAGGTAACTTAAAAAAATACAGATGTTGGGCTTAGGAGAGAAATTCAGACAGATGGCTTTGGAAATCAGTATGTACAGATATTATTTAATGTCATGACAGTAGATAAGAACATCCAAGAAAAGTGCGCAGAAGAAAGGCAATGAGGCCCTAGAATAGAATGTGCATTAACTATTATGTACATCCAAATAAATGATTCTGAGTCAAAGAAAACGAAAAATTGTGTAATAAAAAACAATCTTGTTGGCTTAGGTTTTAGAATTTTAAAATACTTTATAAAACTAATGTGGTGTATTGTTCATAATGGCCACAGAATATATGCATACAATTTATCACTGAAAATTAATAGTTGACAGTGAAAAAGTGTTACTTTTCTTATATAATGTATTCAAGTTCTTCTAAACTATGATTGAAAAGTCCTAAGGGAAAACGAAGGATTAAATGAAAGTGGTTACAATGACTTTAATAACCCCGGAAGACTGGCTACAAGCATTATTCCAAGTTTATGCTACATTTACCAAGGGGCAAACCATGAAAATAGTAGCAGATGAAGCTTCTCATCCTAGACCTTTATTCCAACAATTAAAACAACCTAAGTGAAAAAAAAAGTCACAATCCCATTTTTCTATATAAACATAATCTCATCTTAGCAAGCCTGAAAAACTAACTTTTATAGGTTAAATACAAATCTTACTAAGTTTACCCCTATGGCATACAAAACAGTATATTACACAATTTTTGAAATTTTGTGTTCACAGAAAGCAATGATTTAATATTTGGATCTACATAGTATGTTTAAGGAACAGCAAATTGGGTAAGGAACAAGACGGGACAGAGAGGGGTTTTTTTTTCCCCCTGAAACAAAACCCAAGTTGGTTTTGGAAAAATATATATAAAATATAAATTCATACATCTTAATTTAAATAATGATGCAATTCAAACTTAAAATAGACAAACTCCAGTCTAGCTACTGTGCAAAAAGGATATGCCAATTACTCTACCTCAGCAGTAGCTACATTTTAAAAATAATACACTTGTGACAGAAGGAGAGTGAGGGTGATTTGGTTTGGATATTTGCCCCCTCCAAATCTCATGTGGAAATGTGACTGCCAATGTTGGAAGTGGGGCTGATGAGAGACGTCTGCATCATGGGGGCGGATTCCTCATGAACAGCCTAGTGCCTCCCCACGGTAACCTGTGAGTTCTCACTCTATTAGTTCATGTGAGAGCGCACTCTTGTTCCTTCTTTCTCCACGTGACACGACTGCTTCCTCTTCACCTTCTGCCATGAGTAAAAGCTTCCTGAGGCCTCACCAGAAGCTCAGTAGATATTGGTACTATGCTTGTACAGCATATAGAACCATAAGCCAATTATACTTCTCTCTTTATACATTACCCAGTCTCAGCTATTCCTTTATAGCCAATGCAAAATGGACTAACACAGAGAGTAAACCCAAGAGTGCTTCCTGGCAACTGATGACCAGTTAGGCCTCTATAAAATCATGAGGGACTTATCACTTAAGGGAGATCTGAGAACATTAGGGTGTTGAGGGGTGGGGAATCTATAGACTTAGATATGGTAATTTCTCTGAGCATTTTATATTTTCTCTTTACCCACTCTGACATGACTAAGGAACTTTTTAATAACCAAAAGCCTATTACTAATGAACAGGTGTGCTTGCTTGTTCGGTTTTCTATTAATACTGAATTCCCCTTCAATTACCCAAAAGTCAAATGCAAACAGAGCTTCTGAAAGGGAAAATGAATAAAAAGTACAGGGGTTAGATAAATAGAATGTTTTATTTGGCAAGTTCTAATTACAGGACTATAAAAATAGTTCCTAATAACTTAAGATGAATGAGACACCTGATCTCCCAAGTGTCTATAAATTAAATAGTGTGATTTTTATAGCACAATTAAAGCAAACCTCTAGAGCATTTTTTCCTTTGGCCAATCACCAATAATTCCGGTAAAATGAGAAAAACATAAAATTTTTTTTTAAAGAAAACTTTATAATGAAACTGAAAGGAACCAATGACAAGCAATACGGTTCATCTGACAGACATAAGGCAAACAACTGAATACCCACCATCTACAACTAAAACTGGCTCTTTATAATATTAAATGTATTTTTAATCAAACTCTTGCAATTTTTATGTTCTCCCATATACATATTGTCCAAATTTCAGAAACCACCCTTATTTGAGCTCTTGAATGAGAAAGTGTAAACAGATGAATAATCTTTAAGTGTAAGACCAACATCTGAGCAATGATGACCTAGAATACCAAACAAGTCAGCAACCTGAAGGAGCTTAGAGATCACCTAATTCAAGCTTCTCAAATTTCTGTATATATTCGGCATCACTTGCCTTCCTGCTAACATGTTTCTTCTATCTCTGACATGGCTACAACAGCTCCACATTTTGAGGAATTGTTTTATCCAGCTTCTGTTTTCCAGTTAAGGGCTTAAAGACATTGTCATAATTTTTGTAACAACATGATGATGATTATCACAGAACACAGATGGTTAAACAGATGGTTAATGTTAGAACAGGGGTCCTAACCTATGTTGGTGTCACCCCACCATCCTTGGACCCGTCAAAGGTGCTTGCAAGGCAGTACCAACTGACCGAGGAAAGGCTAAGACAGTGAGTACCACAAAAGATTATGTAGGCTATAGTCTGTAAAGGCTTAAAGTAAAAGCAACTACTTGATTTGGGGCCTTGAAGAATGGAAGCTTAAATAAGGGAAGCAAAGAATGCAAGAGCATATCTGAAGCCAGCAAAGAAGAGCATGAAGAGATACAAAAGCAGCAAAGAAAAGAGTGCAGCTGAACACTGAACCTGTAAGTGGGTAGCCTGGAAACACAAATCAGAACCTTCAAAGTCAGGATAAGTTTGGACTAAAGAGCTGAAATATGGATTTAAATCCACTCTGGTTGACATAAACATTTCACTAGCTATACAGATTGAATCTGACTTGTAACCATCTTACCAGCTCTATTTTATATGAGTATGATGTTCTTTAAAATCAAACATTCTAATTTCACTGTTAGCAGATATACACATTTACACACACACACATAGGCACATGCATGCATGTACACGCACATACCTTGAGATATTTCCTAATACGGACACGTGTGTGCGTGTGTGTACACATTCTCATATAAATTGCAAAATATTTGCTCTATCTCTATGATCCAGCTGTGGCTGATCAACAACCCACTATGGCAGTACTAGAATAGGAATGCAAAATGAAGCTGATAATGATCACCCGGCAGCAGCGTGAAAAGGGCTTTGGCTTGGGTGTCTTTTAAATTCCCATTTAACCTACTGAAACTATGAGATAAACTGAATGTACTTTCTTCTGCTATATTTAAAAGAAAACAAACATTTAAGGAAAAAATGGTTTGTCTTTCTCTTTACCTTAAGAAGAAACAGTTATACTTGACTAAGTATGGTTCAAAACTTATCAAAATTTTAATTGCTATAAATTGTTAATGATTTACCATTATCCAAAAGTATAATCTCAAATAACACCACAGCTAACTCCTGTGGTGTTAAATACTCATCACAGTATGAAATCAAGCCTGTTCATGAGTTAATTCGAGTTTATCTGGTAGGTTACATCAATTGGGATGTCAGATAGCAGACTTCCAGGTAATGCAGAGCTAATCATCCTTACCCAGATATCATAAAATTGTTATAAACAGTTTTTTAAATGGAAGTTAATACTTTGAAAACAAAATGTCTTAAACATTTCCAAAGTCAGGAAAATACAAAACTTAGATATTATAAAATACAATTTTGCACACATCTAACTGGCAATTATTTTAAGTTCACCAATACAAAGAAAATACTGCAGGCAATATTGATCTCACCTCTATCCTATTTCCCCAGTCCCCTCCCTCATCTCAAGGACAACCACTACGAAAGATTTTGTTTTGAACTTTCTTATCTGAAGGTCAAACACTGGCATATTATACAAATGCTCTTCCACATATGATGGGGGTATGCCCTGGTAAACCCATGCTTAAGTTTACAATGTCTTAAGTCAAAAATGCATTTAATATACCTCACCTACTGAACATCAGTTTAGCCTAGCCCATCTTAAACATGCTTAGAACACTTAAGTTAGCCTACAGTTGGGTAAAATTATCTAACACAAAGCCTATTTTACAATCAAGTTATTATAAAGAACTTTGAATCAACCTTCAAAATCCAAAGTATAGTTTCCACTGCAGGTGTATTACCTGCACACTGTCTTAAGTTGGAAAATTATTAAGTCCAACCATCATAAGTTGGGGGACTGTCTAGAATCACAATGAATGACACAATCAACCATTTTGTAAGACTTCTTGTGTCCATTTGTAGGAACTTCTCTGATGTATACTCCCAGAAGTGGATTTTCTGGCTCAAAGACATAACCACCCTCAATTTGACTGTATTAATGGATTACTTTCCTGGAATTGGCAGAATGTGCACTCCCACCAGTCTTGTATGAAAGCTGCCCTCTCTTAATCTTTGCTACTTATTTGATATTGTTCATTACCTCAGTTCTGTTAGAAATCGAACTTCAGTGGATTAAAGACAGAAACTACAGAGAAAGGAATTGTTTCTGTTGTTATAAACTTATCAATTAAATGAAATGTAAATTAAGGGTAAAATAAAGTAAATCAAAATAAATCGTAAACTCTACAAATAAAGTATTTGGACATTACAATTAGGAAGCTGTAACTATCAGACCCTGCCTCAGAATGAACAAAGGTAAAAGTTCAGAATGATAGGGGGCGGGGAGCACAAAGAAGTCAAGAAACAGTGAACCAGAAACAAAATTTTGAACAAAATAAGCTACCTAAACAAAAGCTGGTCAATGACTTGAAATCTGATTACACAGATACATTTTACTCATAAATAGTAAAAATCACAGAACAAAGTACCAACATTCAAATACAGTCTTTACATAAAATGCCTTTTTTTAAACTATCATATAAATTAAGAAAGTTTTCCCAATAAAAGAGTAATTTTCAACTTTTGGTGAAGGCTGGGCCATGAGAGGCAGCAAACATCCTGAAGTACACAGCACCTTCTCTACACTGTTCAAACATACACTAACATCCTGCTACGAAGAAGGATTGTGTAGACATAATTATAGTCCTTAGCCAGCTCATTTTTGTTTAATCAAAGGGAGATTTTCTTGAGTGGACCTGACTTAATCACATAAAAGCCTTTTAAAAGAAGGCCTTAAACTTGTGGTGGCACGCACCAGTAGGGCCAGCTACTCTGGAAGCTGAGCCGGGAAGATCACTTGAGTCTAGAAGTTCCAGGCCAGTGTGGGCAACATAGCAAGACCCCATCTCTAAACAAACAAACAAACAAACAAAAACAATAAAAGAAGGCCTTGACCCTCCCTGAGAGCATCCACCTGTCCATGGGTGGAGTCTGTCCACCTTCTGTCCATCTGGTATCACAAGTAGTCCACAACATCTGAAGTGTAGACATCAGAGTTTCTGCTGGTCAACTCTCCATGTAACAGCCACTCTGGTCTAAAAGGTCCAAGACAAGGCACCAAGCTTAGAGCCCTGAACAAGTTGTAGTGGGAGTGACTGCACAGGGTAGTCCCACTTGAGGCCCAAGTGCACCTGGGGACCATGCCCCAGAGGCATCAGGAAGATGATTTCCTGTGCTCCTCAAAGTCACCAGATCTCAAGTTGCTGCTGCAATGGCCCACAGTACTCTCTGGAGCCTTAGCCCACAACAGGCTCCTGGCCCTGCCTTTCCCCTAGTACCAGCTGAGCCCCTAGAAGCACATCCTCCGTTCAACAGCCCTGCAAATGGCCATATCGCAGGGGCTCACTCCCCTGCTCCCTCTCAGATGCCTGTGGGATGAGGGTCCTGGGCCTCAGCAGGGTTAGGGGAGGGACCAGGGATGACTGGCAGCCTAGAGATGCCAGTAGCCTGCACTCCAGCCCCCAGGGGCTCCTGTTAGAGAGAGCCACCCACAGACAGGTGCTGCGAAGGCATTAGCATGCCAGCATTCACGGACTTGCCCATAGGTAGTCAGGTTGAGTCCTGAGAAAGTGAATCCTGGAGCTAGATGCCCCCGAGCAGGAGCCGGAGGTGGGGCTGGTCCTCCTGCTGTTCCTTGGGCTGAAAGCCACCACACCCTCCTTCCGGTACAGCATTTCTAGCTCTGCCCCACCTTGGCCTTCTCCTACCCACAGCCTTATACTCACACTGTGGCCATAGCTGCTTCACCTTCTCCTCCAGGTGGCCCCGAGACTTCTGAGTAAGTCAGCCCGTGGAGGACAATCTCCCTTTCATTAACTCCCCATCAACAGCTTAGGGAGATTAACCACACCTGCAGAACCCACTGGCCAGCAGCATGGAGAACAGTGTTTGATCAATGGGGAGAAGGTGCATGTACCTCACAGGAGTCACTGCCTCCCTTCTATCCCTATCTGCAAAAAGGTAATATCCTCTTACTGGACCAAATTGTTGACATTTATGACCTTTTAAAAAGTCATTTTCTGTAAAACCAGCATATGTGCTAGAATTGAGAGAGTATCTCCATTCTTGGCTAGTGTGGAAAAGGCCTTGTAGCTTTTGCACTGACTTCAAATTTGAGTGCAATTCATATCAGGGTGAGCAAGTTTGTTAAATTCGTGGTAAATATAATCTAGGTCAATGTTTCTTAATCTTTTTCGGGTCACAGACTACATTTGCGAATCTGATGAAAACTATGTACTCCTTACAAAAATGCACACATGCACATAATAAAATCTGCATTCAGTTTTAGGGGACCCACAATCCTCATGATTGCAATATAAAGTAATAGGGCTTTGATAACTTTAAATTTCTTTGATTCCTCACATTTTGTAAATAGTTGCATTCAATTAAATACTGTGATTCAAGTGAGACATTTCTGAAGCTGTATATATGTGTATGTATGGGTTACACACACACCATAAAAACGTCTATATATATCATACTTATATGTACCTTCATATTTCCTGTAAATTTCATATTGGCTTATACATTCAACCACAATCCCCAACTATATGCTCCTTAGTAAAGATAAATATGAGAAATAAGCAAATTTAAACAGCTGAACTGGCAGATATTTTAAATATTAATAATATAGAAAATACAAAGAAACAGGTATTCATACATTGTTGGTAGGAGTATCAAAATGAATAGTCCTTTTGCAGAATGACATCACGATATCCACTAAATTTAAACACACAGACCATTCAATATGCAGTTCCACCACTAGGTATCTCATCTACAAAAGTACTACATATATGAGTAAAGATACATGAATGAACGAAGATGCTCCCCCTAACAGTATTTTTTGTTTGCAAATATGAAAACTCCCTATAAGGAACATGGTTACAATTATCAAAACAATACCTTAGTTTAAATGTGCTCACAGAGAACAATGGCCTCCACCTAAGTAGAAAACAGCAGTTACATATTGGACGTTCTAATTCAACTAAATTTGTAGAATTCCGTAATACCGTACCATGCTGTGCATCTCTCTTATCTTTACAAAACTAAGAGCTTATTAATATACAGGTATTCTTCTTAGTACCAATGTTTTGTCTCTAATTTCTTGTCTATAATTTACCATTCTAACATGTCATTGATAATGATCTGCAGGAAATTAGCACTATTATAATTCCATCAAATAATTTCAATTAGTCAATTTTCTAATCAGATATATGCACCACAATTAGAGCTACCAATTTTCTCAAGATCTAAATTTACAATTATAAAAAATAAACACGACATTAGTAGCTACTCTGAGCCTATAGGGGTAATAACATTTCAAGAATTATACTCGTCTAATCAGTTCATGACCATGGCTACCATAGCTAAAAAACCAGTATTACTGGTTAATATTTCTTCCTCTAAATAGTGCCCTCAGTTACCTTTCTGAGTCCTTATGTTCCTTCAGGGATGCATTTGATGTTTTTTTTTTTTTTTGCATTTTTGCGGGTTAGGGGCTAGACTAAGCAAAGACAGTATGACTGACCAGATTCTAATTCCCCAAAGCTTTACAGTGAATGCATGTAGGAGTTTATCTCAACTCCCACAACAAAGTAACCAATAAACCCCACCTGGTACCGTTGCCTTGAGCAGTCCCCTTCCACAGTGAATTTTGGCCAGCTTCATATAGTAAGAGAACAGAACAGAAGTGAGGCTGTATGACTGCTGAAGCTAAGGCCTAAAGAGCCTTGCAATTTCCACCCTGGTCTCTCAAAACACTTGCTCTGAGGAAAGATGGCTGCCATATAAGAAGCCCAGTTATCCAGGGACCACCTCAGGCTAGCCATGTGGAAGGTCACATGGAAAGAAAACTGTGCCAGCCAAACATCAGCTGTTCCTGCCCTCTCGGCCCAAGTGCCAGACATGCATGTGAGTGAAGGAGCCATCGTGGACGTTTCAGATCCAGCAGACTCCATGTGGACAAAAAGTGAGGGCTCAGACTTAGGGCCGCAGCCAAGCTAGGATGTTTCCAGCCAACTGAGCTGTTCCAGCCAAGGCACCAGACATCCTGGGACAGGGATGACCTGTGTCCTGCCTATACACCTGAACCACAGAATCATGAGCAATAAAATAACTGCTCTTTCATGCCACTAAGTTTCGTGGAGGTTTGTTGCACAACAATAATCTGAAAAATGCAAATGTTACTGGTGACTGTTTGTTTAAAAGATGAGTCCAACTCTGACTGCAGTTCTAAAGTTAACAGTATGACTCAGAGAGCCTTTGCCTGTTGTAGTGAGAAAGAAATAATGTACCAGTTCACATTTCCTTGGACAGCTTTTAAAATAAATTTGACCCACAGAATTAATTCTAAAAAGCTCCTCAAAATACTGAGGGGGCCAATATATTATTATGAGTCACATGCTAGTTTGAAATACTGGTCTGGTCTTCCTGACTCAGCCTTGAGGTCACAGCACAGATGTCGCTGTTCCAGAAGTCTTCCCAACCCCAGGTCTTCTCAATACGGCCTCCTGTGTGCATCCAGAGGAGCCTGTCCTGTCGGTCATTTGTGTACTCCCTACTTCACCTGGGTCTAGGTCTTATTCATCTTCCGAAACAGCACATGCCGATGGAGTCACTCAAATGCTGACTGAAGGAAAAGAATGGAGGAGAAAACGAAAGAACAGAGGGAGGAAAGGAAAAAAGGGAGTGAGGAGAGAAAGTGAGAAAGGTAGAAGAAAGAAAAGAGAGGTAGAAGATAAAAGGATGGAAGGAAGGAAAGACAGGCAACAGCAACAATAACGAAAACTGTACTAGCAGCATATGTAGTGAGATGAAGCAAAGGACAAGGAGATGTGTAGTCTAGGCAGGACAGAGCAGGAACAGTAGCTACATGACTTGAGACAACCATTTAATCTAAGACTCAGGGTCCTAAAAATGGGAACACCATTTAATAAGGATATGTAAACAATATAATTATTTAATTTTGCTTTAAGATTTAAGGTAAGAAAAACAGTAGTAAGTGTTGGGAAGAAATCCTGAGTTTACAGCCAGGTGCGGTAGCTCACGCCTGCAATCCCAGCACTTTGGGAGGCTGAGGTGTGCAGATCACCTGAGGTCAGGAGTTCGAGACCAGCCTGACCAACATGGCAAAACCCCATCTCTACTAAACATACAAAATGAGCCGGGCATGGTGGTGCACATTTGTAATCCCAGATAGGAGGCTGAGGCAGCACAATTGCTTGAACCTGGGAGGCAGAGGTTGCAGTGAGCCAAGATCACGTCATGGCACTCCAGCCTGGGCAAAAAGAGCGAAAATCCATCTCGGAAAAAAAAAAAAAAAAGAAAAAGAAAAAAGAAATCCTGAGTTTACAATAATAATAATAGCTAATACTGAATACATAATCCTCATGACACTATAAGGCAGGTGATTTTATAGCTAAAGAAAATGAGATATGGAGGCTGAATATGCAGAAGGTGGCGGAACTAGGACTGGAGTCCAGTTGATCCATCAACCAAGTTTCTGCTTTTGTCCACCATGCTGTATTGCAATAGTCTGAGAACAAATAAATTCTCAAGGACTCTTATACCACCCACAACACAATACAACACAACACTAAAACATTAAAATGGCCCACTTGTCTACTTGCCTACCACTAGCGTCTCATTTCCACCTTGTCTTGGTATTCAGGGACAAAAATGTTGGCAAGAAATAATTTGCCAGCTGGCAGACATATGCCACTTTCTAACATACATGTGACTGAGACATTTAAAACTAAAAGCTGTGCAACTTCTCTGAGCCATTTTCCTCAACTGTAAAGTAAGTACAGGTTTAAAGTCCTTTATCTGAAATGCCTGGGACCAGAAGTGTTTTGGATTTTGGAATATTTGAATTATACTTTCCAAGTAAGCACCACGAACCTGAAAATCTGAAGTCCAAAATGCTCCAGTTAGCATTTCCTTGGAACATCATGTCCGTATTCAAAAGGTCTCGGACTTTGGAGCACTATGGATTAGGGATACTCAATTTGTATTATATAAGACCTACACCTCACTGGGTTATTACAATATTCAAAAGATAATTCTTTTGAGGTGCTAATAAGCACAGTGTTTAACCCATAGTAAGCACCCAGTAACTGCTGGTGGTAAATGTGAAGAAGCTGCTACAAACGATATAGCAGCCATTTAATTAAAGTACAGGTTATTCTGTGACATAAAAAGTTCATAAAACATTAAATTTAAAAAGCCATTATAAAATAGTAAAGGTAGTACAACAACATAAACATATATAGCAAAAAGCTATAGAGTCTATAGTCAGGCTTTTACAGGTGGTAAAAGAAGCTACTTTTGTGTGCTGGGTTTAATGAGTGATTTTTATTTTTTTGTATTTTCTGAATTTCCTACAACAAACACATAATCTTTTGCAATAAGAAAAATAATAAGTTATTAAGGATTTTGGTGTCCTGGGTCTGCTATCAGATAAGCTATAAATCCAAGGGGCTGTGAGCATTAGCTTCTTCATCTGAAAAATGGCAGGAACTTGAGCAAATGGTCTCTGAAGCTCCTTCTAGCTCTAAAATTTTGTAATTTCGTAAAATAAACAATTTAAAAAATTATGGAGGAAAAGGGGCAATCCCTTCCCTTCCCTCTATCTCTCACACAGCCCAGCAGGACCGCAGAACCTCAACAAACATCTAATGACTAGCCATCTGACTGATTAGTGAAAGACAGTAAAGTCAACTCAAATACTGCCTTCAGATAAGTGACACCCCTGCTGCTTGTACTAAGAAAGTCCAAATTGAATACCATGAGAACTAGTGGTACAAATAGTCCTGACACTATCTCAAGCCTTCTGAACTTAAAGAATTGCTTTGAAACCCTGTGCCTCAGTTTCTTAATCTATAAAATGGGGAAACTGTGTTCTCAACTCACGTTCTAAAATAGTACAAACCAACAAGAAAAAGCAGGTGTACGACTGGCATCTTCTCACTTTACTACCACAAAGCAAATATTTAGTAACTAATATTGATTCAGTAGATGCTACTTCACTGATTCCTACCATAGAAAAGAACCATCTATAGGCATTTGAGAAATCTCTTTCAGAAAATGCACAAGGAATGATTGTCAAGATGACAAACTGCAATGGTTTCCAAAGGGGTTAAGTATAGGCCACAGGTTAAAAAACTATAGCAAATCAAGTTTTATAAGAACTGTCTTATGTGGAAAAATCATTTGTGGGAAAGACTCTTTCCTGCTTGGGAACTTCTCCTGGATAAGATCTCACTAAGGCAAATCAACACAATGAAACCCACTTATCTTGCCCCTCTTCTTTCTTGAGGAAGGGCTCCAACGGGGATGCAAACTAAAGATGCCACTAATAGTCATAAAGCTCAATATATCGAAGACATCTACAGAAAGAGGAAGCAGAACAAAGAGAAAGAATGAACACAGTCTACAGAAAGGGAGAGGCAGAAGTGAGCGTGAGGTCAACAGGGAGAAATTTCTCAAACAAGATGAAGAATAAAATCTGCATCTCAGGTAGTAATAGCTGAATACGTTCCTGGAATATATGGCATTTGTTTTAGGACAAATGGTTTGCTAAGATTAACAAGAAAATTCTAAAACCACAAGGTTCCAGGCCATCACGTAGGGCACAAAGATGCAGCAGAGCAGTACCATTCAATTCATCTAACTCAAAAAAAAGTTACGTCTCACTAAAAGGAGGTTGGGGAAAAAAGCATGAAACTCTCAGCTTCTAATAGAACAATATGTGGACTTCACAATCCTGAATAAAGAGAAAACTAGAAAGCAGTTTCTGTCATGGTTGTTAGGTGTGAGGTACCATCTAGTCACTGTACTGAGTGTGAAACAGAGAGCCCTACATACTAAAGGAAGCATCCCGGGGTACCAGCAGAGAGCAGAGAGAATCCAGGGTAAGACAGCCTGGCTTTGTCTTTCCCCACATCCCCAATACACTACTTCTGGGCACAGAGAATCTCAAAACTTCAGCCTAGGAGACTAAAAGAACAGAAGGCCATCTATCCCAGGTAAGCAGTAGCCATCTTGGATTAGCACACTGAGAAACACTTGCCCTCTTTCACATCTTCAAATGCCTTCGCACTGCTGACTTTAGCCATTACTCAGGACAAACTCTGGAAAACTATGTGTCTCTTTTATTACCACTAATGGTAATAATTCAAAAACAAAAAACAGAACTTAACAGGGGCATTAAAATCATATTAAAAAGAAAAGAAAATGCTATTATCTTATTGTAGAAAGAATCAATCAAGTGCCACGCCCCTCGTGTACACCTTTTTTAAAGTACAAGACTCACCTTTCAAATTAGACCGACTAGCTGGCCTCCCCACATTATTTCTCTGGTGTTTGGTTGACATGCGTTTCATCTGTCGAGGTGTGCTTGGGGGAGAGGTGCCATAAAGATTCTCTGTATTTGTTTCGTCGGAGAAGTCCTCTGGATCAGATTCAGGACTCTTGCAAGCTGAATCTCCCAATGTACACTCTTGCCTATGAAAGACAGTATATAGAAAAAAATTGAGTAACACAGTAAGTGAATTCAAATTTATAACTTGTAAAATAATTCTTTGTAAAACTTTTGTATGTAAACATCTCTTCAGCACCGTGCTCCTCCATTTTTACCTGTGAAAACTCAAAAGGAGAATTCTTCTTTCGCTTGAAGAGAGTAATGACTGTGATTGCTGCTGCTGTTACCATGAAGGAGTACCACAAGGATGGAGCGGCTATGCTTTCTGTTTCTCTTGTTTATAGAGCTCTTTCTAACACAATGAAATATAAAACTAAAAACTTATGCCTTAAGGAAAAAACAGTGAAGAAGATACAAATCAGACAGAACTAAAAATGTACTTATGTGCTAGCTACTGACAGCTTAATTGATGAGCGGGCAAGATCAGTCCTGCTCTGAACTTCAGTGCCTCACTTCTTGCTCTCTTTGAAGCATACAGAAAACACAATGTATAGGAGCACTTTGGTACGATCCACACAGCAAAGCAAGAAGTACTGAGAAAGTATGGCAGGTCCATTTTCTAAGTTCTCTAATAAAAATTACAGCACAGACATTATGTATGTATTTAATACCAATGAACCACATGAAAATGATTAAAACATTAAATTTTATCTTATGCATATTTTAACACAATAAAAAATTGGGAAGAAAAGATACCACAGTGCAGAGCTCAAGCAAGGTGCAGGGAGAAGGATGCTGTAAAAGAGGAAAAAGGAAATTGTTTCTTTTCACCTTCAAAATGCAATTTCTCCTAAATTTGTTCTCTAAAAACACTGCCTGCCAATTCTCTATCCCTAGCCAACTTCTCAAATAATATCACTATTTTGACAAAGTTCTATTTCTGCAAAGCTAACAAAATAAAATTTAATGATACAAACTGAGAGCAAACACAATTTTTAAAACATGAACCAGAAGGAATCAATCATGACATTCTTTACAAATATGTACCATCACAGTCTACCTCATTCTGAACATTTCTAAAATATACTTTGTGGCTGGGTGTGGTGGCTCATGCCTGCAATCCCAGCATTTTGGGAGGGCAAGGTGGGTGGATCACCTGAGGTCAGGAGTTTGAGACCAGCTGGCCAACATGGTGAAACCCCATCACTGTTTAAAAAAAAAAAAAAGTTTCTATTTTATAAACATAACTCCAAATTATATCCAATATATAATCCATTTCTTCCTGGCAATTTATATCTTGACATAAAATCAAAGCTATTTCAAAGTTTCCCTCAAAATGAGGGAAACAGAAAAGCCACTCTAAAATGTAGGATGCCAGTACTATTGAATTAGATTGACTAAACTTCAGAAAAGAAATTATCTTTTGAAAAATAAAAATGTTGCAGAATTATAAAAATGTATAGTACTGAAATCTATAAAAAAATCCCTAACAGGTAAAAAACTGATTTTTTAATAACTGCATTTTTAAAGACCACTGTAGATACTTATGAGAATACATACGTGTTCCTAAACATATGTGTACACACAAGACATACAAGTTAAATTCCCTGAAAGCTAACTTTAAACCATGTGCAAATGTAGAAATACATTTTAAATGTACCTGCCTATTCCCTTAAACTAAATTTAAGTCTCATAATCACAGAACAAAGAGTAAACTTACAGATTACTTGAAATTTCTTACACCCACTTCTTCTATACTCACTGTGTAATAGCTGATTTGACTGATTAAAGAACACGGCTATAAATGCCAAAATCATGTATTTGTTTTCCATGTGTTGCAGTGGTTAATAATACTGTCTGGAATGATAAACAGCATAGGCTTGGTGGTGTAGTTTAAATCCTAGCTGTACTGTCTACTAGCTGGGCAGACCTTGGAAATTTTCTCTCTATAGTGTATATTTACAAAATAAAGATAATAAATACTTAGACTTATAAATACTTATTCTATGAGGCTTAAACCCAGTAATGTATACTTAACCGAAGAGTCAGAATATACTAAGTGTTCACTAGACAACTGACACTACTCATCTCACAGGCCTTGGAAGTTCCTGCGCTCACTGAGGGAACCTGAGTTCCTGCTCATGTGCTTCACCTTAAGAGAGAAGCTCACCTAGGAGTTCAGCATGCTATCAGCCTGGAAACAATTTTAACATTTTAAACATCTTCTGAATTCTTTCAAACTCAGTATTATAAGGCTTCTGTTTTCATTTAATTTCTACACTAATATACTTGCAGGAAATACTAAGAAAAGACTGTATTTTATTACTTTTGAATCTCCAGGGGTGTCCAGCACAGTGCTCTCAAATATTCAGTGCTTTTCACAATAATGCCCTTGACACATTACAGCGGTAACTGCCAGGAAACTATAGCACAAACGTTTAGTCAGTTAAATACATCAAAGCCAGACAGCAGGGAATACCAGGATAAACAGAAAACTGAAGTCAGATATGAAATAGCAAACAAAACCTCATTCAAAACACATCCTTTGTGGTGAGGAGGAATGTGAACTCAGAAGCTAAGGCCACATCTCAGCTGTCCTGGATGGGTGAAGCATCCGTTATTGAATCTGTCTCTATTAAAACTAATAATTTCAAATTTTAAAGGTCTACATTCTAAAATATTTCAGGAAATTCAGTTGTAAAGGCTTTTTAAAAAAATTAAAATAATGGAAATAAAGGGATATACAAAATATAAGATGGTCTATTTTGCTAGTACTATGTGGATGATGAATTAATGCAATGCAGAGTGGAGGAGAACTTTTCTGAAGAGGGACTGACAATACCAAAGGTCAGTGATCTAAATGGCAAGCCCCCCGACCTGAGAAGAATCATAATCTGAAAAGACAAGCAGAGCTGATTTAAAAAATAAATAAATAAATAAGTACCTTTGTGGGATCTACATACCATGGAAATTGAGCCCTGTGCTTTAGCAGATAAAGAGAGTCTAAGAAAGCACATAAAATAAAACGGTTAATTTTAATGAAAACTTTAAATTGGGGACACAGAAGAATATTTATTTGTATTGTGCTATCCTCCAACTGTGGACAAATTACTTCTCTATACATGGAAAAATTTATTTGGCTGTACTCTCAAATAAAAGTGTAAGAATAAATCCTTGTAATCATTCTACAGAAGCTAACAATCCCGTTTTCCAATCTGCATCTTTACAAAACAAAAAGTCATCTGTCTTATCTTCATACATTCACATAGATGCAATAAACAACTATTGACTTCAAAGTATTTCTAAGTTATCTAATTACTCTAAGAGTAATTAGACTTAAAAATCACTCTGAAATGAAGATGAATACTGTCGTAAGCAATATATTAAAATAAGACAAACATAGTATAGTTCAGCCTTCCTTACTCATTAAAAATCAATGAAAATGAGTTAGGAAAATGTTATATGGTACCACCAGCCACTATACTTATATTTCATAATTAAAATGAATTTAATAATTTCTTGGGTTTTACTTAACACAGTCAATATGGTATTCTCACTTGTTGGAAAAGATACTAGTTTACATTCCATCCAAACAACTTAGTAATATCTACATGTCAGAACAAAATCCAACTTTATTTAAAGAAATTTTCTTTTAAAAAGAGTCAAGCACCTAATAAAATTCATGGCCAGTCATGGTGGCTAGCACCTGTAATCCCAGCACTTTGGGAGGCCAAGGCAGGCAGATCACAAGGTCAAGAGATCAAGACCACCCTGACCAACATGGTGAAACCACATCTCTACTAAAAATACAAAAATTAGCTGGGCGTGGTGGCATGCGCCTGTAGTCCCAGCTACTCGGGAGGCTGAGGCAGGAGAATTCCTTGAACCCAGGAGGCAGAAGTTGTGGTGAGCCGAGATTGTGCTGCTGCACTCCAGCCTGGCAACAGAGCAAGACTTCGTCTCAAAAAAAAAAAGAAAAAGAAAAAGAAAAAAAAATTCACAAGGTTTTCCATCCTATCAAAACATCACCAGTCAGGTGCAATGGCTCATATCTGCAATCCCAACACCTGGGGAGGCTGAGGTGGAAAAAGGAGTTCAAGGCAAGCCTGGCCAACATGGCATGTTACAAAACATGGCAACATGGCAAAACCCATCTCTACAAAAAATACAAAACTTAGTCAGGCATGGTGGCATGCCCCTGTGGTTCCAGCTACTTAAGGAAACTGAGGCAAGAGATCACTTGAGCCGGCACCACTACACTCCAGTCTGGGTGACAGAGTAAGACCCTGTCTAAAGCAAATTAAAAAAAATCAAAAAAAAAAAAAAATACATGACCCAAACCAGGAGAAAAACCAAAAGAAACAGACCAGAAGTGACTCAAGTGGACATCATAAATATAAAAAAAAATCTGAAAATATGTGGACATTATAAATATCAAATATAACTGAAATATATCTGAAAAATACTCTGTGGGTTTAACAGCAGATCAGACACAGCAGAAGAAAAAACCAGTGAACTTGAAGACATGGCAACAGAAACTATAGAAAATGAATCAGAGAGAAAAAGATTAAGAGAAATAAAAGAAACAGTGCCCTGTGTGACAATATCAAGTAGTCTAACCATGTTTTATTGGAGTCCAAAACTAGAAAAGGGAGGTGAAAAAAAAATCTCTGAAGAAGGGTTGAAAATTTTTCAAATCTGGGGAAAACCATAAGCTCACAGATCCAGCGAACTCCGAGCAAAAGAGCTATAAAGAAAACTCCAGTCTGTTGTTATGCACGTCATAACCTAATTGCTAAAAACCAATGATGAAGAGAAAAATATTAAAAGCAGCCAGAGAAAAACAACTTAGTTTCAGAGGCTTAGCTTAGAAGTAATATATAATAGGAGGGAAACAAATCAAGCAAACTTTTATTCTTTTTTCTTTTAAAAACAACACACACAAAATCTAGAAAAATACTAGTGGTAAGTTCAAAAGAATGTGCATCATTTCAATTAACTAACCATAAGCATCCAAAACCTCATTTTGTAATCGTTCATGTGAGATGAGCTAATGTGGTCAGTTGACCAGTTCAGAATGTTTACATGGATACCAATGATTTGGGATGAGGAAAGTAGTACAAGACATCAGCTACCCTGAAACATTTGTCTTACTTGTGTTTAATAACATACAAATGTGAAATGTCTTTCTGGTACTAAACTTCTGACAGTCACGTAAAACAACATTTCACTCTTTTACCATAAAACCCTGCTAAAGTACTACTCACTTTATACTACAATCTGGTCTAGGCAAAGTATGTATTGAACTCAACCCAAGGGAGTTTGGTGTAGGTTTTAAAGGAAAAATTTGTGAAAAGAAAACAAAACAAAAATCCAAGTTACTTGGGATTAAACAGTTCTGCTCTGACATACTAGGTAAACCACAATGGTGCCTGAAATAGCTCATCTGTAAAATGATGAAGTTGGATTAGATAAGTCTGAACATCTGTGGTCCTGCTAAAGCATCCCCCCGAAACACTTCATTTAGCGACATCCTTCAAAATAAAAGGATATTTTATCCACTTGTGAAGTATAATATTCATCTGTGTGAAGTTCTCTCATCCACCTCCACGTTAACCTACTCTCTACTAGGTAATTAGTTTTAGGGAGACTTCTGCTACTGGGGGACAGAGGAGGGGCATAGGCAGAAGGGATAGATTTTCTAGGTTTCTTTTTTCTTTAAACAATTTGTATAGCTTGCTTAGCCTGCAGTATAAATCAAAGGGAACTAAGCTCAGTTTGAGGTTGTATGTTTGGTTCATATTACAAGAGCCAATTTATTAATAAGTTAGTTCTCCATATTACAAAAGTAAATTTATAAGTTAGTTATCTTTATCATCAACCTATAGTTGAACATTTATCAGCTAACCGCCAGGTGAACGGTCAAACCTTGAGCTTATCCAACATGCATTACCTAACTTTTGCACTGATTCAGAGCATAGGGTCTTTACAAACCTAATTCTTGGTTATTTTTCAATATAGACATGTAGACTTGTTTTTTAATGAAAATTCTTCTTAAAACAAGCATAGATTTAAAAACAAACAAACAAACAAAAAACAGATTTCCTATGGAAATGAATGAGAAACTATCTCCCCAACAATTACTGAAGAGCAGGAGCTTGTCATCCTTACCACTGCTTCTCCAGTGTCCCCAACAGTGGCTGGTACAGATTATGTGCTCAAAACGACTTGCTGATTGAATAAACAAATTAAGTGAAGTTTAATACTTTAGATTTAACCATTACCCAAATCCCATTAAAATACAATAACATTTCACTATTTTTAAAATATATATATATATACATATACATATATATTGTTGAGGCAGCATCTTGCTGTCACCAGGCTGGAGCACAACGATGCAATCTTAGCTCACTGGAACCTCCACCTCCCAAGTTCAAGCAATTCTCCTGCCTCAGTCTCCTGAGTAGCTGGGAACTACAGGCACACACCACCAGGCCCAGCTAATTTTTATCTTTTTAGTAGAGACGGGGTTTCACCAGGTTGGTCAGGATGGTCTCGATCTCTTGACCTCATGATCCACCCGCCTTGGCCTCCCAAAGTGCTGGGATTACAGTGTGAGCCACTGCACCCAGCCAAATAAATAAATAAATAAATAATTCTTTGAGACAGAGTCTTGCTCTGTGGCACAGGCTGGAGTGCAGTGGTGCTATCTCGGCTCAATATAATCTCCACCTCCCAGGTTCAAATGATTCTGCTGCCTCAGTCTCATAAGCAGCTGGAACTACAGGCGCATGCCACCACGCCTGGCTAATTTTTTGTATTTTTAGTAGAGATGGGGTTTCACCATGTTAGCCAGGATGGTCTTGATCGCTTGACTTTGTGATCTGTCTACTTTGGTCTCCCAAAGTGCTGTGATTACATGCATGAGACACCACTTCTGGCCAAAATATATTTTTAAAGGCTACAAGAATGAAGGATTGTTGATTTTCGACAGTAGTGTTGTTTAAGTGATACTGCAGCCCTGGGTGCCAAGATGACGCTCTACTAACCAAAATGACAGCAATGGGGTATGATGTAGACAATAATGTTTTAGAATCAGATTAACATGAGCTAAAATCCCAATGCACCCATACTTATTAGTAAGAATACAAGTTTAAATCAAATTATTGTTTTCTTGCAAACACTTTAATTTAGAAGTCTTATCCAATGCCATTGGAACTGGTGGTTGGCCAGTTAATTAAACATACACACATTAAAAACATTAAAAATGAAACATACAGACAAAAAGTTAAAATATACTGTGGCAGCTGTTACTGTGGTGGTCCTTTATAAACCTGGCTTCCTGGTGGTCACAAACTTGCATACGTACTCTTGAATTTGGAATGACCTGGTGACTGCTTTAACCCATGCAATGTAACAAAAATGACATTGGACCAGTTCCGGGCCTAAACCTTAAGAAGGCCACCTGTGTACTCCTGGGAAAGCTAGCCACCATGTAAGAAGCGCAACTTAGTCAGGTGGAGAGGTGCATGAAGGAGAAGCTAGCTAGCCCAAACTAGCAGAGCTCCCAGCTGACAGCCAGCACCAACTTAACTTCCTAGCCCTGTGAGTGAGGCTATTTTTAATCTCCAGTTGTCCCTACTCTGCAGCCAACACCGTAAGAAGCAGAAAAACCACTCAATACCATGACAGCTAATAAATGGTTTTTGTTTTAAGCTGTTAAACATTGGTATGGTTTGTTAAACTGTAATACACAACTGCCACACATAAAAACCTTACATTTTACTTTTGCTTTAAACCCCTGAATGGGTTTTAATCAGCCACTACTTTGATGAGGGCTCCAACCTTGTCTATTAGTGCTGGTCCACTGACAGAAGTTCCGAGTCAACTTTCTGGCTTCTCAGACGTTGCACAATGCAGCATCTACAATCTCCACTCCCTATTTTTATCTAAAATAGAACAAGAATTTAAAGACTTTTGTAGAGCGCTTTTTCTGGATGCTCATGAGTTTTCTTCCTAAGCTTTCACAGTTCTCTCTTATACCTAATTTCATGAAAATTTTACTGCATGTTACTTACCTATACTGAGACTTTGCAAAGCATTCCAAATTAGTTTATATAGAAGCTACATTCTCTTTCACATTCACATTTCGTAGATTTGTATAACAGTCTACTAAGTTACACAATCACAATTAAAAAGCAAAGATCTAAACAGATTTAGGAGCAAACCAGAAACTCTTGCTAAGTATATAGTTCAATTGGCGGGGACAGAAAATCAGTGTCTGTATCACATTCTATATTCTACAGAGGAGCCTATTAGCTATCAGCATTCACGATGCTGTGAACATCAGTTGGTAAGTTTTATATAATGGGTAAGACCGGGTCTTGGAAAAGTGGATAAGTGGATGAGGTCTGCCTGATTTATGTCTTCTGGTATAAAGTCTTTTGTTTTACTCAGAGATTTATATACCATATTTTATCAGACATGAACTAAATAAAACAAAAAAGAATACGTAAAGATAGAAAACAAATATATAAAAAGAGACAAATTAGCCCACATGGCTAAATTTTTACTCCTTGTTAGAAATAAAAATAATTATAAGCTATTTAAAAATATCTTCAGATGAAGGTTTTCAGAAAATAAACTCTTATAAAACTATATAAACACAACAAAACACTTTAAAGACTTCATACTAATTAATTCAATTCTGGTTAACCAGAAAGACTCTCCAATGAGAAGTACACACACACACACACACACACACACACACACACACACACACACACAAAAACAAAAACAAAAAAAACAAAAAAAAAAAAACAGAAAAAGAGAGAGAAACCTTTGGGCATTTTTAATACAAACGAGGCCTGTTACACATAAAAAGACAAATATAACTATTTCTGTTATTTTTGCAATTTTGTTGCAAAGAGTTGAGTACTTAAAAACAGAGGACAAAGAATAAGACATTTTGCAGGGATGCTTTCTTATTTTTTACCAAATTACTACCTCCAAATATTGTGTGAGTGTGTCTCTATATATCTTCATCCAAAGTTTTCAAGACAAATGCCAGATCATATGTGTATAGGACAGCAAGAAGAAAATCAAAACTGTGAGAAAAGCCTGCCTTCTTAGATTGGGCCTGACCACACAGGGGCAATGGAGCAGGAGCACAAGCAGGAGCATGTCCCTGAAACACACCAAGAGAAAAGACTCATGACACGTCAGTATCACTGTGGATACATTCTACCATGAAATGCCAACCAAAAAATATTCAAAGGAAAGCAACAAAAAATAAGCAAGATGCTTCATTCAAATAGTTGTTTCAGGCTTAAGTAAAGAGAACTATAGGGCTAAGAGAGGAAAATTTGAAAGATAAAAAACTGTCAAAGCTGGGAGGAAAAACAAACAAAGGGGCTTATGCCAAAGACAAAACATCAGAGTTTACAGAGAAACAAGAAAAATGTTTAAAACTTTACTCAGAGGTTAATTCATTCAAGAATGAATTATAATCTTCTACCTACTCTCTTTTGTTGCAAACAAGAACATTTTAAAAAATCTCCTTATTCTAAATTAAATTTACTTGTGGAAAACACATTTTATATCATTGGCATTCTTAGAAATCAAGCAACTGAAGAACCTTCTCTGTAGGGGACAGATGAGCTGCCTGGATCTCCTTATCTGAAGTTACTTTTTCTTAAAATTTGGATTACAAAATTAGTTAACTGTAAATATGGCCTATAACACACATCATGCATTCAGAACATTAGTTCCAACTGCTGGGAGGATAAATCAAGGAAATGTAAGCATATGACATATTCTCCCAAAGTATTCAGTGAAGGAAAATGGAAACTAGAGTGGGGAAGGCAAATTAGGACAATCTGGGAACTAAAATCTCTCACCTTTGCTTTGACAGCACAGAAAGACCTCGTTTATCCAGGGACAAGATCTTGCTTTCAAATACCACTCTCCAATAAACAGAATTCTGGAGAAATGGCTGACTGTGGGACTAGGGCAACGAAGGTGCAGAATGAGCCTGAGCATCCTGCAGTACCAGCAAGTGAGTAGTATTCAAAAACAGAACCACCAGGTATGTTACAGAGACACGGGAGCCAACTCAAAGAGCTCCCATTTGGCCAAAGCTGGGACACTTTGAGCAAAAAAATAAATGAGGTAACACTGGAGCACAACCATGAGCCCATAACAATAACTACTGGGAGAGAGGGAGGGAGGGAGGGAGGAAGGAAACAATGGATACAAATCTGTACAGAAAAGAAAAATCATAGACAGATAAGATACACAGATAGATAGATACAAATGTCCTGTACAGAAAAGAAAAATCCAAATAATTTACATAGATACTTTCCTCTCAAGGAGGTGGAGTTGAACTCTCCACCCCTTAGGTGTAGGCTACACTTTTGGTGACAGAAAGGTGGGAAGAAAAAATAACATTACAATGGGGTAACATGACAAACATGTGATCAAGGTTAACATCATCAGTGGTAAGCACGTTGACAGCATGTGCCCCAATATGATATGATGACAAGGTCACCTCATCTCTGTGACAAAGCCCACCAGCAGACAGGACCTAACCTGGAGAACTGGGAAGATGGTAACAAAGAAGGCTTCTCTGAAGAAAGAACATTTCAATTGACACTTAAGAGTCCCAAAGAAATTGCCCCAAAAAAGGAGGCAGAATGTGAGGGGCTGCTAAGACAGAAGGGACAGCATGTGCAGAGGATCTGAGGCAGGAGAGAGTGGGCTCATCTGAGAGTGGAAGGAGCTCATGACGACCAGGATGGGGCAGGCAGAGTAAAGAGATTCCCAGAAGCAGCAGGAAGGAGCAGGGACAGACAACAGCTTCTGCCTATACTCCAGCAATCAAGACCAACTCACGTGCCGGTAGCCAACAGAGGAAAAAGAATTGTTGGCTTCAGAGGAACAATGCCTTCTGGAATTATAAAATCCTTACAAATGGCAAGTTAATATCTAAAAGGTAATAAAACATGACCCAACATCAAAGATGTAATCAAAGATACACACAGTTTGTCTCATAAAAACTGTAACTTCCTTAATTAAAAACCATGTAAACTGAGAAAAAATGTAAATGAGTCTAAAAATTTTAGAAGGAAAAAATAAAATCTCCTATTTTTAACTTTGACGCTTTCCTCACTAAGGAGAACATAATTGGTAATTGTGGTTGAACACATAAGGTCAATGTGGAATTTACTGGAAATGTGGGACTTAAAGGCCCTGTGTATTCCCAATATAAATACCACATATAGTTTTAGAAAAGAAATGTCTCATAGTGTATCATTAAATGCAACATGTACAAAACATAGGGAATATTTTAAAAATAGCTATGGCATCAAAGCCATTATTACTTTATATTTCAACCATGAAAACTAAGAATTCCCTGAACTTGAATATAAATTTGTATTATGTACATGTGTGCATTTTTCTAAGAGTCCAAAGTTTTCATCAGGCTCTCAAATGCAGTCTGTGACCCAAAAAAGGGTAAGAAACACTGACTTAGATAATATTTATCACACATTTGGCAAGGTTCTTTTCGAAATATCTCATCCTGACATGTATTCAACACTTAAAGGACATAGATGTCAGATGCATAACTAATTCAAAGCCAGTGCTCAAGCTACAAAGTTCCCATTGCACTAGCCAGGGACAGAGACACCTCCACCCACCCACATACATGAGATTTATTCAAAATGGACTTTTTTATATATATATACTTTAAGTTCTGGGATACATGTGCAGAATGTGCAAGTATGTTGCATGGGTATACATGTGCCATGGTGGTCTGCTGCAGCCATCAACCTACATTAGGTATTTCTTCTAATGCGTTCCTGACCCTACCCCACTACTCGACAACAGCGCCCGGTATGTGATGTTCCCCTCCGTGTCCACGTGTTCTCATCAAAACTGACTTTTTAAAAAAATCATATAAATGTCAAAAAATTCACTGAACAAAATAATTTTCCAGATTTTTATGACACACTGTTGTTTCATGTTTGGAATGATACTGGCCTCCATATACCCTATAAAATTGGTTAATTATTCAAACAAATTTGAATTAAACAATTTTTTAATGAGTAACTAACATAAACAAACATTTTATCTAGTAACAGTTAACAAGAATAATTAGAAAAATCCTTAAATGGTTTATAATTAAGGTTATATGACTAAACACAATTAAAAAAAACCTTTTGAAAGAAAAAGGCAGGGCGTGGTGGCTCACGCCTGTAATCCCAACACTTTGGGAGGCCAAGTTGGGTGGATCACTTGAGGTCAGGAGTTCCAGACCAGCCTGGCCAACATGGCAAAACCCTGTTTCTACTAGAAAAATACAAAAATCAGCTGGGCATTGTGGCACCTACCTGTAATCCCAGCTACTCGGGAGGCTGAGGCAGGAGAATGGCTTGAACCCAGGAGGCGGAGATTGCAGTGAGCTGAGGTTGTGCCACTGCACTCCAGCCTGGGCGAGTGAGACTTGGTCTCAAAAAAAAAAAAAGAAAGAAAGAGATCTTAAGCAAACATGGAAGAAACTGATTTGGTGAATGACAGAAAGGAACAATGTTTCCAAAATATAATACCAGAGATACAAAAGTAGAAGGGAAAAAAACCACTATAAGAACAAAGTTATTTTTAAGACAGGCAACAAAGGTAGAAACTAGAGAAGAACGAGAGATTTAAGCAGTGATCTTCCAGTGATGGGTTTCTTCTGTGTTCACCCTACTTTAAACTCATTGAGCTTTTTGAATCTATGGTTGATAGTATCTATGAACTTTGAAACATTTAAAACCATCATTTCTTTAAAAAATTTTTTCGATTCTCCTCTTTCTTTTCTCTTAAACCTCAATATACACACTAACTGCCTGATACTATCCCACAGGTCACCGATATTCCGTCACACTTTTTCCAGGCTTTGTTCTCTCTGCATTGCATTTTGCATAGTTTCTACTGCTATATCCCTAAATTCTGATGTTTTTCTGCAGTGTCTACTCTGTTGATATCCCACCCAGTGTAACTGTCATTTCGCATAATGTATTTTTCATTTTCAGAAGTTCCATTTGGATCTTTTTTACATCTTTTATTTTTCTCCAACATTCATGTCTTCCTTTGACTTGAGCCTAATTATAATCATAGTATTTTAGCAACTCCTGCTACTTCCATCATCTGTTACATTCCTAGGATTACTATTGACTGATTTTGCTCCTTATTGGCATAGTTTGATTAGATGCTGGGTATTATAAATTTTCTATTGTTGTATCTGGATTTTACTGTCTTCCTTTAAAAAGGATTAGACCTTGAGTTTTTTTTGTAAGCTATGATCTCAAATTTCTTTTTATCCTTTTAAGATTTGTTTTCAAGCTTGGTTAAAGTTAATTCCATAGAAGCCTTTCCTCTAGAAACAGCCTAACCCCACTACTAAACTGTGATCCAAGTCTTTACTGAATGTCCCAAATGTCCAACACAACAAAGACTTTCCACTTCAACCAGCTCCCATCCGTGTGTGAGCTCTGCCAACCTTTCACAGCTCACAGCTCATCAACGGCTCCTTGCTTCACCTGCACAGTTTCTACTCCACACAATCTTTCATCAAAGACTCAAGAAGGTCTTCTATAAATTTTCTGGAGCTCTTTTTCTATATCACTCCTTCCTCTCCAGAACTCTACCCTCAACTTCCAAATGCCTCAGCCTCCCTCAAGCTCCAATCTGCTTCCTCCACTTGGCAAGTTCACTCTGCTTTGCCTGGTATTCCTCCCTGCACCACAGTCTGGAATAGGCTTCCATGCAAAAGCCAGTGTAATCAGAAGGCTGATCTTATTTGTTTCCCTTGCCTCAGGGATTACTATCACGTACAGCCTGTTATCTAATGTCTGAAACAGTCATTCTATATTCAAGTCATTTTCAGGTGTCATAAGAAGGGTTTATTGTATACCACCAAAAAGCAGCATATTTATACTTTTTTAATCTAAAAAAAACTGTTCTGTGTATTAAGTGTTATAATAAAATGATGCACAATCAGCTTCATCATAGATATAGGAAAAACAATACTTGACCTTCAACCTTCAAAGTGACTACACAGCAATGTCTTTAGGAGGCAAAGGAGAAAGGAAATTTTGTTCAAAAAGAAAAATAAACATACAAAGGTAAAAATCGTCTCATCTTGGAGGCTAAAATATTTACAGATAGTCAAATTCAACCCATTTATTTTGTAAAAATTTAACCTCTTTGGGCCCCAGTTTCCGTAACTTACATAAGATCACAAAGATTTTTTGTGGAACTAATTTTTAGGCATATGAAATCTCTAAAACTTAGGCTTTAACAAAGCTAATACTATTTTTTTCTTTTGAGACAAAGTCTCACTCTGTCGCCCAGGCTGCAGTGCAGTGGTGCCATCTCGGCTCACCGTAACCTCCGCCTCCTGGGTACAAGCGGTTCTCCTGCCTCAGCCTCCCGGGTACCTAGGATCACAGGCACATGCCACCATGCCCAGCTAACTTTTTGTATTTTTAGTAGAGGCAGGGTTTCACAGTGTTAGCAACGATGCTCTCGATCTGCTAACCTCGTGATCTGCCCACCTCAGCCTCCCAAAGTGCTGGGATTACAGGCGTGAGCCATGGTGCCCGGCCAAGCTAATACTATTTAAAACATCCAAGTAAATAGAAACTGACATACTTCTAGATTACAGATGGCACCAGAAGACCAAATAAATAACACTTTTGGCAGTTCTTTATATGCTTGTCAGAAAAACAGCTAGTAGCTCTACTATCCTAACCACTATTACTGAGGGGGAAAAATCATTAACAGAAACAAGCAAGCCACCAAACTGTTTTGACTTAGCTAGGATCATCAAAATAACAATTCTAATATACTAATTAAGACAAGAAACCATGCAATTTCTGAAAATCTAAATTTAATTATACAAATGTATCCCTCCACCAAGAATAATTTTAACTATATAGAACCTAAACATTTCTTTATAATTAATATAATGTTGGTTAAACTGGACTTTGTTGTTCATTTTTCGCTTCTATGATTCTTTTTTCAGTGCACACAAGATCTTTAATAAAGCAACATATGCCCAAGATATATATCATTACTGGTAACTTTTTTTAACACAGAAATAACAAGGGACTGGGATATGTTACAAAATGCTGAAAAACAGACACAGCTAGAAAATTCTATTTAAAGATACCAATTCACCATTCAAATGGCAGATGCAATGGGTACTTTAACCATCCATGCAATAAATATTTACAAAAAGCTATTATGTGCTAAGTACTATTTCAAGTGCAAGAATACAAGATGTTAAAAAATAAAGGCAACCCAAACAATCCTGGAAAAGAGTAAAGCTGGAGGACTCACTTTCCCAATTTCAAAACTAAGCAACAGTAATTAAGACAATGTGGTAATGGCATAAGGACAGACATGCGGATCAATGGAACAGAACTGAGAGAGTCCAGTATAAACCTGTAGGTCTAGGATCAATGGATTTTCAATTGGGGTGCCAAGAGCATTCAATGGGAAAAGAATAATCTTTTCAACAAACAGTTCTAGGACAACCCGCTACAAAAAAAGGAATGAAGTTGGATCCTTAATTCACACCATATATGAAAATTAATTCAAAATGAATCAAAGATCAAAATATAAGAACTAAAATATGTAAGTGAAAATATGATACAAAAGTGTGAACAACAAAAGACAAAACAGACTGACTTTATCAAAATTAGAAACTTCTATGCAAAAGACACAATCAAGAAAAAAAGCCCACAAAATGGGAGAAAGAAATGAAAGAAACCTTAAAGGAAAAGATTTAACTATAAGAATGTTTAAGTCTTCTATGTGTATAAAAAATCACCTAAGCCATATTAAAAGTTAAATTGAGGATACTGTCCTAAAATTATAAAAGGCTCATTACGAAAAGCTGCAAAATACCAACAAGAAAATGAGCAAACAAAACCAAAAGACAAGTCACAAAATAATTTTTTTTTGAGATGGAGTCTCATTCTGTTGTCTAGGCTGGAGTGCAGTGGCATAATCTTGGCTCACTGCAACCTCCGTCTCCCAGGTTCAAGTGATTCTCCTGCTGCAGCCTCCAGAGTAGCTAGGACTACAGGCGCGTGCCACCATGCCCAGCTAATTTTTTGTATTTTTAGTAGAGACAGGGTTTCATTGTGTTAGGCAGGATGGTCTCGATCTTCTGACCTCATGAACAGCCCACCTTGGCCTCCCAAAGTGCTAGGATTACAGGCATGAGCCACTGGGCCTGGCCAAAATAAATTTATATAGCAATAAAACATTAAAACAGTTCCACCTATGCTAATAACCAGATACCCAAATTAAAACAAGATAGCGCTCTCTGGCCTAGGAAATTAGCAAACAGTTTTTAGTAGTACTCAAAGCTAGGAAGAATACAGTAAGGTAAGCACAAATATGACCTATATACATTTGTACAATCTTTCCAGAGAAAATTATCGTGATATTAAAACCTTTAAGAGTGTTCAAAATCCTTTCAAATTCTACTTTCAGGAAATTCTTTTAAGAGAACAGCCAGAAAAGCTTATGATATGTACCAAGAGGTTCACTGCAGTGTTGTCTAGAATAATAAGAGACTGGTAGTAACGTCAAGCTTTATGGTATAACCATAAAATGAAATATGATGGGGCCATTTTTAAATGATGTTATAATATTTTTATTAACATGGCAAATGCTCCCAATACATTTAGATAAGCTATCATTCCCACCTCAGTCTAAAGGACCTCCTCCCATCCCTGTATAGTTTACTTGGCAATTAATCATTCCTGTGATCTCCCTTGCTATTGTAATAAACTATTATTTAAATCTTTCACAACGTCTTTTCCTGTTTATGTCTAAGGAAATAGCACATTAAAGAGAGTAACAAACATGGATTTGAGACCAGGTTCCTGGTATTTTGCACTAATACATCCCTTAAAGCCTCACCTCCCTTATCTGAAAATGCCTATTTTATATGTTCATTGTAATAATTATATAAAGCAACATATAATGCCACTTATTTGATGGCATATACGTAGATTATAGATGTAAATTTATTATAGTTCTGCACCAGACCATGAATTATAGTTTCTATTACCTCCTAACTTTTCCAACTAGCTTATAAATTCTCTGAAGGCAGGGCATGCTTTATATTATGAGTTATATAATAAAAAGATGATCTGGCTGGGGAGTATGGGAATAATTCCAAGAGAAACACCACTTGAAATGATTCCAAAAGAAAAGAGAGGAAAGGGTAACTAACAGATAGGAATTGACCCATGCAAAGGAATGACTCTAAATTCCAAGAGGCAAGCGGTTCCACAGGACTACTGGCCCTGGATCTCAAGCTTAAAGAAGCCTAACTCTTAGCTATTGCTGAGTGGTAAATTGGTGTAGGGGCACAAGTTAAGGCCTCTTCACAAATTTGGACTCAAATTGAAATGCATGGCCACCCTAATTTCAGCTAAACCTGAGGGTGGGGAGATCACCAACTCAAAAAGCTCTCTGGGCCTAATCAAGGTTCTTCAAGGACCCAGTCACAGCTGGGTGCAGTGGCTCACGCCTGTAATTCCAGCACTTTGGGAGGCTGAAGTGGGCGGATCATGAGGTCAGGAGTTCAAGATTAGCCTGGCCAACACGATGAAACCCCGTCTCTACTAAAAATACAAAAATTCGCCAGGCATGGTGGCATGCGCCTGTAATCCTAGCTCTTCAGGAGACTGAGGCAAAGAATCGCTTGAACCCAGGAGGTGGAGGTTGCAGTGAGCCGAGATCATGCCACTGCACTCCAGCCTGGGCTACAGAGTGAGGCATGAGACTCCGTCTCAAAAAAAAAGGACCCAGTCATTAGGCAGAGATCACACAAATTTCATTCACCACTGGGGCCCCACGGCCTAGCACTAGCACTGCCTGATACACAGCAGGCACTTAACATATAAGTGAGTCTGTCAGGGAAAGGAATAAACCA
>CAUYQU010078966.1:0-12455 GCA_963574635.1 Cheracebus regulus
TTTCTCTTTCATTTTTTTCTTTCTTTTGCAGTTTCTTTCTTTCTCCTTTTCTCTTTTTCTAAAATCTCTTCCTCTTTCTTTCTCTTTCATTTTTTCTTTCTTTTGCTGTTTCTTTCTTTCTCCTTTTCTAAAAAAAAAAAAAAAGAATTTTAGATTGTATTTTAAATGTGACATGAATCACTGGAGAGTTCTGAACAGACGAGTGGTATATCCTAACTTACACTGCAAAAGAATCATTCAGAATATAGTTGGAGAAGAGTGGAAGTAGGATAGCCAGTAAGGAGGAAGGGATCTAAGTGAGAGATGGTGGTTTGGATGAGAGTAGCAGTGATCAAGGTGGTAGGAACTAGTCAATTAGATTTGGAATATATTTTGAAGGCAGGATGATGGATGTGTTAGTGGATCGAATGAAGGTATTAGAAACAGAGGAGTCAATGATGATCCCAATATTTCTGGCCTGAGCAACAGGGTAGATGGTAGAACTATTTACTGGTATGGCGAAGACTGAAGGTTTGGGCAGCAAAGAATCAAAGGCTTGGTTTGGACACATTTAGTTTGGAATACTATTAGACATCCAAGCGGAGCAGCCAGTGAAGATATGAGTCTGGAGTTCAGGGGAGAGGCTGGAGATACACATTTTTTGGAATCATTAACATACAGATGATATTTAAAATGAAAGACTTGGTTAAGATTTTCTAAGAAATGAGTATAAGAAAAAATTTGGTAGAAGTCTGGGGATGGAACACTAGAATCACTAATAATTAAAGGTTGAGGAAAGAAAGAGGATCCAATGAAGAGATTGAGGAGTGGCCGCTGAGGTGAGAAGAAAATCAGTATAGGTTGGAAGCCAGGGAAAGACAGTCCTTCAAGAAAGAGAAAATGATCAACTGGTCAAATGCTGCTATTTAGTCAAGTAGGTTAAGAACTGAATTAGGCAACATGAAGATTATTGGTGACCTTGATAAGCACAGTCTCAGAAAAGTAATAGGGAAAAAAGCCTCACTTTTAAACAAAGAAACAAAGAGAGTGAGAAGTTTCACTACACAAAGGGGAGCAGAGAAATGATGTAGTAGCTGGAGAGACACATGAAATCAAGGGAAGGATTTTTCAAGGAAGGGAAGTTGGTGATGCAGGAGATGGCATAGTGTGAGGGCAAAATTCTTGAGTAGGTGAGTTCTACAGATATTTGGACATGTGGGCCTGGAGCTCAATAGAGAGGTGGAGGCTGGAGACATAGATTTTGGAATGATTAGCTTGTATATGAAAGGGGCAAATGTGAGAGTAGATAAAAATGCTTGGGGAAAGTCAAAACAGAAACCAAGCACAGGACTTGAAGACTCAAAAAAAATTAAGGGAGTATCAGGGAAAAGATTCAGTAAGGAAGACTGAGAAGGAGTGTTGTTTATTTTCTAGTCATTTTTATGCCCATACCACATGCCATATTGTTTCACCCCTCATGCCTGAAAAGCCTTCCCTTCCCTGGATTCATCACCATCTCTCACAGCACTTTATACATATCATCATTAGCACGTATTTCACTGCATTTACATTATTATATTTACTTCTTCCATCAACCCGAAAGTCTCTCTCCCAATCAAAAAATCCATTATCATCTTTGTATTTATAACACTTAACATCACACCGTGAAACACAGTAGGTGCTCAATGAATGATGCATGGAAGCAGGGGGAAGTTAAGCCACAAATACAGTATGTAATACACAAGCATTAGAAAGTATGAATATGTCTTTTATGCCTTTCTAAAAGCAGTATATGTCTTGGAAAGAATTCACCAGTGAAGCCATCTGGAGTTTTCTTTGTAGAAAGGTTTGAATTATGAATTCAATCCTTCTAAACTATAAAAATTTTTATTTATTCTGGTTTTGGTCTTGGTAAGTTTTGTTTTTCACTAAAATTTTCCATTTCATCTTAATTGTCAACTCTAATGGTATAAGATTATTTATAATATCCTCCTGTATTTGTTAATATCTATAGGACCTATAGTGATGTCCCCCTTTAATTGCTGATATTGGTTATGTGTTACCCAGTAGAAGACTTTGTGCTTCTTGATTAACCTTGCTAGGAGTTGATGAACTTTTATTACTCTTTTAGAAGATTATTAAGTTTTGGCTTCGCTGATTTTCTCTCTTGGATACCTGTATTCTATTTCATTGATTTCTGATGTTATCTTTATTTACTTTCCTTTGTTTCCTTTGCATTAAATTTGCTGTTTCTCTAAATTTCCCTCTGAGCTTTGAACCAAAGAGACTCATTAGAGAAGTCCCAATGAACCTGTATTAGTGCCCCACCATGCTTAGTCACTGGCTAAGAATAGTTCCTAAGAAGCATGGCCTCAGCAGCAAACACATTGGTTGATCCAGAAGGTCAGTGGTAGAAGTCATCAATTAACTCTTCTCCCATAGCAGGAAATCTGAGAGGCCAATTTCACAAGCACCATAGCCCACTCTTTGAGAAAACAGATCTTTTTCAAACAGGTTTGGAAAGAAACTTTTCTACGGTTCCCATGGGCCTTTCTTGCTAAAGGAAAACTTGAAGAGGAAGATTAATGCGATAAACTACAGCAACCTGTCTGGGGCCACAGTTGATACTGATCCTCTCTCTCCTCCACTGTCTACTCCAAATGCCCCTCATCATCCGTTATCACCTTAGCAGATCTTGGTGGCTTATGTGGTGGTATGGGCTTCTAGTAACCATACTCTTCTCAGGCCAGATTTGCTGCATGTGTTCCTTCAACTACATGGTGCAAGGAAGTTTCAGGAGATGCCCAAGTGGGATCAGATGGGCTCTGTAAAAAGCAGCACTACTTCCTCTTACTGATCAGGGTCAATTACTCCATGATGGTGACTCCTCTTTTTGCCTTCTAGTCTCTGGACATAAGGAGTCCAAAATGCCTAGCAGCTGCCATAGCTTGTGGTTCAATGGGACCCTTGCTGTGCTCCCTTTGGGGACTAGGACCTCTTGGGGACTAGGACCTCCAGCCCTACAGATCCCACATTTATGAGTATGGGAAGCACAAAGTCTTCTACTGGGTAATTGGTAGTAAAGAGAAGTGGGGCTATTCCTACATCTACTCTTTGGCTAGTGGACCCAAGTATTTTTCTTATTAGGACCTGCTGTGGTTTGAATGTGTCCTCCAAATTTCATGTATTAGAAACTTAATCTCTAAATTCCATATGTTGATGGCATCTGGAGCTGAAGCTTTGGGAGTAATTAGAATTAGATAAAGTTATCAGGATGGGGCCCCCATAAGGGGACTGGTGGCTTTAAAAGAAGAGGTAGAGAGACCTGAGTTGACACACACACTCTTGCCCTCTCATCATGAGATGCTCTCCATCATATTACGACACAACAAGAAGGCCCTCACCAGATGGCAGCACCATATTCTTTGACTTCCTGGACTCTAGACTGTAAGAAATCACGTTCTTTTCTTTTAAAACTAACTAGTCTGTGGTTTTCTGTTACAGCAACAGAAAACAAACTATGACAGAATCACAAAGGCCTCTGATTTAATGTGTATAACAAATCCAGAATGATAGCATACAATTCTTTGTGTTGCCTCTGAGTGGAATGTCACCTGTGCCTTTAGAAAGTCACTCCAGGCTGGGTGCGATGGCTCATGCCCGTAATCTCAGCATTTTGGGAGGCTGAGGCAGGAGGATCACTTGAGTCCATGAGTTAAAGACTAGCCTGCACAACGTGGTGAGGGCTTGTCTCTACAAATTTTTTAAAAAATTAGCTGGGTGTGGTGCACATGCCCATAGTTCCAGCTACTCATGAGGCTGAAGTGGGAAGATGGCTTGAGCCTGAGAGGTCAAGGCTACAGTGAGCTGAGATTGTACCTCTGCACTCCAGCCTGGGTGAGTGTGAGTCTGCCTCAAAAAAAAAAGTCATCCCAGCCCTTTAAAATGCCAGATTTTTCTGGATGGTATGGTATGATCAGGGGATGCCATAGCCACAGGCCCACTCTCACTCCTCTTTTACCATGAAGCAAGTTGCCTGGTTGGATGCTATGTTACATAAGATTTTATGCTTGTGGATCAGGCATTCATTCTGTAAACCCCCATACTTTAAACCCGTATTTTAAACTCCATATTTTAAACCCTGGCTGAGGACCTGTGGGAAAGAAAAGAAAACCTGTACTCAGATTAGATATCCATCACTGTGAGAATGAACTGTTAAGTCCCTCAGAAGTAGAAGAGACCTAATGTTGTCAACTTGTCACCAAGCAGCCAGTTGATCTCCTTGAGTATTAGTGACATACTGGGGACAATGCATTAGTCTTTGATGCTAACAGTAAAGATCATCAGTAGCTAGATCAGCCTTGGAAAGTTGGAGCCCATATATAGCCTCTATCCCTGCCACTGTTGCCAGTCCATTTATGTGATGGTATTAGTTACCTAGGACTGCCATAACAAAGTACCACAAATGTGGTGGCTTAAACAACAGAAACGTATTGTCTCATAGTTCAGGGGCTAGAAGTCTGAGATCATGGTGTCAGCAAGGCTGGTTCTCTCTGAGGGTTATGAAGGAGAATCTGTTCCATGCCTCTTAGATTCTGCTGCATCACCCTGATCTCTGCCTTCACTTTTTTTTTTTTTTTTTGAGATGGAGTTCCACTGTTACTGCCCAGGCTGGAGTACAATGGTGTGATCTCAGCTAACCGCAACCTCTGCCTGCTGGGTTCAAGTAATTCTCCTTCCTCAGCTTCCCAAGTAGCTGGGATTACAGGCATGCGCTACCACGCCCAGCTAATTTTTGTATTTTTAGTAGAGACAGGGTTTCTCCATGTAGGTCAGGGTGGTCTCGAACTCCTGACCTCAGGTGATCTGCCCACCTCAGCCTCTCAGAGTGCTGGGATTACAGGCATGAGCTACCATGCCAGCTCTGCCTTCATTTTCACATGGTGTCCACCCTGTGTATCTGTCTTCACATGGCCACCTGCTTATAAGAACACCAGTCAGAGTGAATTAGGGGTCTACTCCCTCCAGTATAAACTCATCTTTCCTAATTAATTACATGTGCAACAATCCAGTTTCTGAATGTCACTCTGAGTTATTGGAGTTTAGGTCTCCAATGTATGAACTGAGTAGGGGAAACTGATATGATTTGGTTGTGTCTCCAACCAAATCTCATCTTGAATTGTTGCTCCCATAATTCCCATGTGTGGTGGGAAGGCCCTGGTGGGAGGTAATTGAATCATGGGGGTGGGTCTTTCCCATGATAGTGACTAAGTCTCACGAGGTCTGATCGTTTTATAAAGGGGAGTTCCCCTGCATATGCCCTGTTGCCTGCTGCCATGTAAGACATGCTTTTGCTTCTCCTTTGCCTTCTGCCATGATTGGCAGGCCTCCCCGGACATGTGGAACTGTGAATCCATTAAACCTCTTATTAAACCTTTCCTTTATAAATTACCTAAGACATATGGTATGTCTTTATTAGCAGCATGAGAACAGACTAATACAGTAAATTGGTACTGGTAGAGTGGGGTATTGCTGTAGATACTAAAAAATGTGAAATTGACTTTGGAACTGGGTAACAGGCAGAGGGTGGAACAGTTTGAAGGGCTTAGAAGAAGACAGGAAAATATGGGAAAGTTTGGAACTTCCTAGAGACTTGGAGGGCTCAGATGACAGGAAGATGTGGGAAAGTTTGGAACTTCCTAGAAACTTGTAGAATTATCAACCAAATGTTGATAATGATATGGACAATAAAGTCCAGGATGAGGTGGTCTCAGATGGCAAAACTTGTTGGGAACTGGAGTAAAGGTCACTCTTGCTATGCAAAGAGACTGGCAGTATTTTGCCCCTGCCCCAGAGAGCTGTGGAACTTTGAACTTGAGAGAGATGATTTAGGTATCTGGCAGAACAAATTTCTAACATTTTCTGAACTTTCATGCTCTGTTGTCCCTTGAAGGCAGAAAAGCCTTCAGGATGAAAACAGCATGAAAGTTCAGAAAATGTACAGCCTGATGATGCAATAGAAAAGAAAAACGCATTTTCTGAGGAGAAATTCAATCTGGCTGCAGAAATTTGCATAAGTAACAAGGAGCCTAATGTTAATCACCAAGACAATGAGGAAAATGTCTCCAGGGAACATCAGAGGTCTTCTCTCAGCCCCTCTCATCATAGGCCTGGAGGCCTAGGAGGAAAAAATGGTTTCATGGGCCAGGTCCAAGCCCTTCTGCTTTGTGCAGTCTTGAGATTTTGTACCTTGTGTCCCAGCCATGGCTAAAAGGGGCCAACATAGAGCTCAGGACATTGCTTCAGAGGGTGCAAGCCCCAAGCCTTGGCAGCTTCCACATGGTGTTGGGCCTGATCTGCCTAGATTTCAGATGTATGGAAACACCTGGATATTCAGGCACAAGTCTGCTGCAGGGACAGGGCCCTTATGGAGAACCTCTGCTAAGGCAGTGCAGAAGGGAAATGTGGAGTTGGAGCACCCACACAGAGTCCCCACTGGGGCACTGCCTCGTGGAGTTGTGAGAAGGCCACTGTCCTCCAGATCCCAGAATGGTAGCTCCACTGACAGCTTGCACCGTGTGCCTGGAAAAGTCGCAGACACTCAATGCCAGCCCATGAAAGCAGCCAGGAGCAGGGTTGTCCCCTGCAAAGCCACCGGGGCAGAGCTGCCCAAGGCTGTGGGAGCCTACCTCTTGCATCATCATGCCCTGGATATAAGATAAGGAGCCAAAGGAGATCATTTTGGAGCTTTAAGATTTGACTGCCCTGCTGGATTTCTGACTTGCATGGGGGCTGTAGCCCCTTTGTTTTGGTCAATTTCTCCCACTTGGAACTGATGTATTTACCCAATGCCTGTACTCCCATTGTATCTAGGAAGTAACTAACTTGCTTTTGATTTTACAGGCTAATAGGTGGAAGGGACTTGCCTTGTCTCAGATGAGACTTTGTACTGTGGACTTCTGAGTAAATGCTGAAATGAGTTAAGACTTTGGAGGACTACTGGGAAGGCATGATTGGTTTTGAAATGTGAGGACATAAAATTTTGGAGAGGCTGGGGCAGAGTGATATGGTTTGGCTGTGCACCCACCCAAATCTCATCTTGAATTTTACTCCCATAATTCCCATGTGTTGTGGAAGGGACCCAGTGGGAGGTAATTGATTCATGGGGGTGGGTCTTTCCCATGATAGTAAAGTCTTGTGATAGTGAATAAGTCTCACAAGGTCTGATAGTTTAGTTCCCCTGCACATATTCTCTCGCCTGCCACCATGTAAGACATGCTTTTGCTCCTCCTTTGCCTTCCACCATGGTTATGAGGCCTCCTCAGCCATGTGGAACTGTGAGTCCATTAAACCTCTTTCCTTTATAAATTACCTGGTCTCAGGTATGTCTAATAAACAGTGTGTGAACACACTAATACAGCAATTTAGCCCATAACAGTGTCCATCATGCTGGTTCCAAGATGGCCAATGATTAAGCCTCGTAATGTCAACTGACTCATTTTGCCTACTTGTATAATGCCTCTTCTCTTGTAGATACATGATATAAAAACTTCACACCTCATGCCTACTTCTGCATATTCATTCACATGACTCTATCCCAGACCTCCTTGTCTTTGATTTTCTAGTCCTTTGCCTTCCAGACCCCCTATCAAAGGACGATTGACTACTGCCCAATTAAAGTCTGAAAGTTAGTAGGCTTGAGATCCAAGAAGAGCTGATGTCCCAGTCCCAGTCCAAAGGCCAGAAACGACCAATGTCTCGGCTCAAGTAGTCAGGTAGAAGGAGTTCCCTCCTACTTAGCTTTTTTATTCTATTCAGGTCTTCAATTGATTAGATGAGGCTCACTCACATTTGGGAGGGCAATCTGTTTTGCTCAGTCTACCAATTCAAATGCTAACCTTATCCAGAAACACCCTCACAAACAAACCCAAAATGTTTGATCAAATATCTGGGTACCCTATAGTGGAGTTGATAAAAAAATCAATCATCACAAACTCCAGACTGCATCTTTCCATGCCTGACAGCTACAATACAATAGAGTCTACTGAAATATATAACTAAAGTAGGGAATAGCCCCTACCATACACCACAAAAATTCAGACACTTCTACTTTGCTACTCTTCCCAGATCGTGCTGCTCTTACTGGTAATTGAAACTTCTGGATTCTGATGACTAAGCACCAGCATCTGGCCTCCATTACTTTGGAGTTGGGGTGATATAACTGTCATAGTTATTAATAAGCCCCAATTCTGTGACAGCTTCTCCAACTGTCAGCCCAGAATTGCAGAAAACTCTTTGGTAATGCTGTTTTTCCTCTTAACTGAGCACTTTTGATGGCCTTGGTGAATGGAACATAATCCTCTAAAGGGTCTTCTGCTCTCATGTAATATATCAATTGTAAACACTCAGTTCACCCATATGGCAGAAGAATGAATTTTTAAATTCATTCTACCATATGCCAGGGTAACTCATTTTTACTTTGCTCAGCATTGGCCATCACTTGCTCCAGATTTCTAAGAATTCCTCAAAAGTGACTTTGTTTCATTTCTGACGTTTTGCTAGGGTGTTAAATCCTGTCTCTCAAGAAGTGCCCCCAAGTCAATGAATCTTGATTACTGTTTTATATTTCAGTCCCCTTGATCAAGCAACCTCAAAATGCAATCCTTGAGTACTCCCCTGGCTTGTCTGCATATGCTAATTCTTAAGTGTCTTTCCTCCTTTGTCAGGCCCAGCATGTTCCCAGCTGGGTTATGCTAGTATTTACCTCTATCGGCCTGGAGAGGATAGGAGAGAAGAGGAAGTTGGGGCAACTCCTGTGTTTCTTTGTGGGAGAGTAGCTCTGCAGTGTCTTTCAGTTTGGGGGAAGTACTACCTCTTAATATGGAGAGGCAGACCACCTCTGCAAGTTTTGAAAGTATACAGAGTTCTGCAGAGCAAACATCCATACGGATGTCTATCCAGATGTTCCATCCTTGTTTCAGTCTCAGGCTTCCCCAATAAGGACCCTGACCTGCTTTGGCTACATATTTAAATGTGTCTGAAACTCTGTGACTCTATCATGTCCGAAGTCTGTCACTCATCCGTGTTAGCTTTTCCACTGCAGAAAATAAGTGATTCTTTGTAGGCTACTAAAGAGACCCTCTGTCTTTCATATTTGGCTATTAACCCAGTGGAACCTTTGTTTTCTCATCCCTCTTCTGAATGTCACTATAACTTAGCAGCATCCAGGCATCTTCACTGTCCTTGTAGGCATTGTTCCCCTATATATTTCAAATGCCTGAAATTGAATCAGCAGTTAAGTTCTTTAACTTAACTTCACTGGGATATTTTCCCAGGTGACCATTTATGAAAATCTTTAGCAACTGGGTCACCACCTTGTGCTAGGAACTACCTATACTGTGCTATACTGTTCAGGATGGCATCTTCTCTGCCCAACAAGTAGTGAGTAAGTCGGTCTTGAAACCCCATCTTATGTCTTCCTGGATCTCCCCTAGCACCATCTGTGCTAGTTTGGGTTATCTGAGAAGCAAAAGCCAAAGTGAGATTTGACATGTGTATTAGTTTCCTAGGGCTGCCATAACAAAATACCACAGATTGAGTGGCTTAAACAACAGAAATGTATTTCCTCACAGTTCTGGAGGCCAGTAGTCCAAGATCAACGTGTCAGGTCTGGCTTCTTCTGAAGTCTCTCTCCTTGGTTTGCAGATCACCACCTTCCTGTTGTGTCTTCACATGGCCTTTTCTCTTGTTCGCACCTGCCGGATGTCTCTCTGTGTATCCAAATTTCCTCTTCTTATAATGCCACCAGTCAGGACTGGATTAGGGCCCACCCTAACAGTCTCATTGAACTTGAGCACTTCCTTAAAGGTCCTAGCTACAAACACATTCTGAGATACTGAGGTTAAGGCTTTAACAACTGAATTTGGGGAAGACACGATTCAGCACATGATAACATGTAAGAAATTAATGGGAAGAAACGTCTATGAAGGATAAAAGGGATGAGAGCAGGAGAAGGTGAGAGATGCTCCAGACTATAAGTCTGGCACCTATGAAGGAGACAGAAAAGAAAGGATTGCAAAGGCAGGGTCTCAGACTGCAGCGCAGTTCTAAGAAAGTTTCAACTAGGCTGATGGGTAGTCTATAAGTCAAAGTTTCCCATTAGAGTAATCCCAAATTATGCAGCAATGAGCCTGCATTAGTACTCTCACCATGCTCAGTCACTGGCCAGAACTCTTCAATTTCTATTTCTTCAAGGTCTTGCAGGAATCAAAGCTAGCTAAACCTCTCTATATCCTTGAGGTAAAAAACCTTTGTTATTTAAAAATATTCTACAAAATGATTGAAGTAAAAAATCATACACAGAGAAGCAGCCAAATCTAAAATGTCTTTTTATGTAAATAAATTGTAGTTACTAGAGATAAATGTGGATAAATGGATTTGGGGAACATAAGATTTAGAAAGAGCAAAGAAACCTAAATTTATTTGGAATCACTTTTTAAATTCTCCACATATTTTCTGCCTTACCCAGGAATGCCTGACACAATCTATTCATATATGATGTTTGCTAATAAATATATTTTCAACATATATTGGGCTACCAACTTTACCAAATTGACTTCATTTACTTCCAGTAGAATAACAAAGCTTCCAATCTATAGTTGAAAAAGTATCTTTATTGCAATATAATTTATTTCATCTGTAAACTAATTATGGCAGCTTTCAATTAAGGGATGATTTTTCTTTCTTTGGAAAAAATGTGCAAAACAGTACCAAAATATTTGAGAACTATCACTCTATGGGTGAATGTAGAACTTTTATTAATGTTTAAATAACTTACATTTTGCCAATGAGGAACAGTCCTTCTCATCTCTCAGTATTACTATTTCGCCTAAAAAGGTATCACCAACAAACTTTTGTCTATTTTCTTTAAAAAATTTAAAAAAGTACTTAAAAACATTTTAAAGTGGCTATTTGAAATTCTGAATTTTCTACTTACTCTACTTCTCCAAGTCGCACATATATTAATGTCTATGGAACTACTATGTTTACAGCAATCAATACTTATCTGAAGGCCATTATCCTTAACAAACTAATGTAGAAACAGAAAACCAAATACCACATGTTCTCACTTATAACTGGGAACTGAATGATGAGAACACATGGACACATGGAAGGAAATGACGAATACTAGGGTCTACCAGAGGGCAGAGAGTGGGAAAAGAGAGGGGATCAGGAGAAATGACTGGTGGATTCTAAGCTTGATACCTGGGTGATGAAATGGTCTGTAGAGCAGATCCCCATGGCACACGATTACCTACGTAATAAACCTGTACATCCTGCACATGCACCCTGAACTTAAAATAAAAGTTAAATAAATAAATACTTATTTACTAAACAAATGTCTCTAGAACATCTACTATATATCAGGTGCTAGGCTAAACAAGACAGAGTACTGACCCTCAAAGAACTCACATTTCCATTATCTTCCTTTTTACCACTTTAACTTAAAAAATTATTTCTATTGTAAAATATCCTGACATAAAAGTTACCATTTTTACCTTTTTTTTTTTTGAGACAGAGTCTTGCTCTGTCGCCCAGGCTGGAGTGCAGTGGTGCAATCTTGGCTCACTGCAACCTCCACCTCCCAGGTTCAAGCGATTCTCCTGCCTCAGCCTTCTAAGTAGCTGGGCCCACAGGTGCCCATCACCATGCCCAGCTAATTTTTGTATTTTTAGTAGAGACAGGGTTTCACCATATTGGCCAGGCTGGTCTCAAACTCCTGACCTTGTGATCCACCTCAGTCTCCCAAAGTGCTGGGATTACAGGCGTGAGCCACTGTGCCTGGCTGACATTTTAACCATTTTTAAGTGTGACATTAAGTACATTCACACTGTGTGTAACCATTACCACAATCCATCTCCCAAACTTCTTCATCATCCCAAACTGAAATGCTGTACCCATTACACCCATTAACTCCTCATTCCCTTCTTCCTCCATCCCTAGATAACAACTATTCTGTTTTCTGTCTCTATGAATTTGAATATTCTAGGTACCTCATATAAATAGAATCATACAATATTTGTGTGTCTGAGATTTCGCTTGGCATAAGGGCTTCAAGTCTCATCCAAGTTGTAGCATGAATCAGAATTTCCTTTTTAAAAGGTGAACAATATTCCTTTGTACATATACACATTTTGTTTAACTTCAATTACTTTTAAATAGCTAATTTCTCGGCATCCTCGTCCGCTTCTCTGCACTATGTCGGGTGGCCTCCTGAAGGCGCTGCGCAGCGACTCCTACGTGGAGCTGAGCCAGTACCGGGACCAGCACTTCCGGGGTGACAATGAAGAACAAGAAAAATTACTCAAGAAAAGCTGTACATTATATGTTGGAAATCTTTCTTTTTACACAACTGAAGAACAAATCTATGAACTCTTCAGCAAGAGTGGTGACATAAAGAAAATCATTATGGGTCT
>CAUYQU010078967.1:0-43374 GCA_963574635.1 Cheracebus regulus
TATTTTCTGTTGATTCGGGATGGAGAGTTCTGTAGATGTCTATTAGGTCTGCTTTGTCCAGAGCTGAGTTCAAGTCCTGGATATCCTTGTTAATTTTCTGTCTCATTGATCTAATATTGACAGTGGGGTGTTAAAGCCTCCCACTATTATTGTGTGGGAGTCTAAGTATCTTTGTAGGTCTCTAAGAACTTGCTTTATGAGTCTGGATGCTCCTGTATTGGGTACATATATATTTAGGATAGTTAGCTCTTCTTGCTGCATTGATCCTTTTACTATTACATAACACCCTTCTTTGGCTCTTTTGATCTTTGCTGGTTTAAAGTCTGTTTTATCAGAGACTAGGATTGAAACCCCTGCCTTTTTTTTTTTTTTTTGCTTTCCATTTGTTTGACACATATTCCTCCATTGCTATATTTTGAGCCTATATGTGTCTTTGCATTTGAGATGGGTTTCCCGAGTACAGCACACAAATGGGTCTTGACTCTTTATCCAATTTGCCAGTCTGTGTCTTTTAATTGGGGCAATTATCCCATTTACATTTAAGGTTAATATTGTTATGTGTAAATTTGATCCCGTAATTACAAGCCTAGCTGGTTATCTTGTTCGTTAGTTGGTGCAGTTTTTTCATATTGTCAATGGTCTTTACAATTTGGTATGTTTTTGCAGTGGCTGGTACCAGTTGTTGTACGTTTAGTGCTTCCTTCAGGAGCTCTTGTAAGGCAAGCCTGGTGGTTACAAAATCTCTCAGCAGTTGCTTGTCTGTAAAGGGTTTTATTTCTCCTTTGCTTATGAAGCTTAGTGAATCTGCATATGAAATTTTGGGTTGAGAATTCTTTTCTTTAATAATGTTGAACATGACCCCCCTCTCTTCTGGCTTGTAGGGTTTCTGCCAAGAGAACAGCTGTGAGTCTAATGGCCTTCCCTTTGTGGGTAACCTCACCATTCTCTCTGGCTGCCCTTAACATTTTTCCTTCATTTCAACCTTGATGAATCTGATAATTACATGTCTTGGGGTTGCTCTTCTCAAGAAGTATCTTTGTGGTGTTCTCTGTATTTCCTGAATTTGAATGTTGACCTGTCTTGCTAGGTTGAAGAAGTTCTCTTGGATAATAACCTGAAGAGTGTTTTCCAAATTGATTCCATTCTCTGGTCACTTTCAGGTATACCAATCATAGATTTGGTCTTTTCACATAGTTCTATATTTCTTGGAGGCTTTGTTCATTTCTTTTTACTTTTTTCTCTAATCTTGTCTTCTCATTTTACTTCTCTAATTAATCTTCAATCTCTGATATCCTTTCTTCTGCTTGATCTATTTGGCTATTGATACTTGTGTATGCTTTACAAAATTCTTGTGCTATGGTTTTTCAACTTCATCAGGTCATTTATATTCTTTTTAAACTGGTTATTCTAGTTAGAAATTCCTCTAACCTTGTTCTCAAGGTTCTTAGCTTCCTTGCATTGGGTTAGAACATGCTCCTTTAGCTCAGAGGATTTTGTTACTACCCACCTTCTGAAGTCTAACAGGCCCCTCTGCTGCAGGTCTGCTGGAGGTCCACTCCAGACCCTGTTTGCCTGGGTATCACCAGCAGAGGCTGCAGAACAGTAAAGAGATTGCTGCCTTTTCCTTCCTCTGGAAGGTTCATCCCAAAGGGTCACCTGCCAGATGCCAGCCAGAGCTCTCCTGGATGAAGTGTCTATTGGCCCCTACTGGGAGGTGTCTCTCAGGCACCATATATGGGGACAAGGACCCACTTGAGGAGACAGTCTGTCCCTTATCAGAGCTCAAATGCTGTACTGGGAGATCCAATGCTCTCTTCAGAGCTGTCAGGCAAGGACGTTTAAGTCTGCTGAAGCTGTGCTCACAGCTGCCCCTTCCCTTTGTGTCCCAGGAGGATGGAGCTTTTATCTATAAATCCCTGACTGGGGCTGCTGCCTGTATTTCACAGATGCCCTGCCCAAAAGAGGAGGAATCTAGAGAGGCAATCTGGCCACAGCAGCTTTGCTGAGCTGTGGTGGGTTCTATTCAGTTAGAACTTCCTGGCAGCTTTGTTTACACTGTGATTGTTAAACTGTCTACTCAAGCCTCAGCAATGATGGAAGCCCCTCCCCACCAATCTCAAGCTTCCCAGGTTGACCTTAGACTGCCATTCTGGCAGTAAGATTTTCAAGCCAGTAGACTGTAGCTTGCTGGGCTCCATGGGGGTGGGACCTCCCAAGCCAAACCACTTGGCTCCCTGGCTTCAGCCCCCTTTCCAGGGAAGTGAACGGTTCTGTGTCTCTGACATTCCAGGTGCCACTGGGGTATGAAAAAAAAAATAAAAAACTCCTGCAGCTAGCTCTGTGTCTGTCCAAATGGCCACCCAGTTTTGTGCTTGAAACCCTTGGTGGTGTAGGCACCAAAAGGAATCTCCTGATCTGCGGGTTGCAAAGATCATGGACGAAGCACAGTATTTGGGCCAGAGTGCACTGTTCCTCATGGTACAGTCCCAAATGGCTTCCCTTGGCTAGAAAAGGGAGTTCCAAACCCTTGTGTTTGCTGGGTGAGGTGACACCCCACCCTGCTTCAGCTTACACTCCATGGGCTGCATCTACTGTCCAACCAGTCCCGATGAGATGAACTGGCTACCTCAGTAGGAAATGCAGAAATCACCCACCTTCTGTGTCAATCTCACTGGGAGCTGCAGACTGGAGCTACTTCTATTTGGCTATCTTCATGAATAAAATTATAAATTGCTTATAAGTCATCTGTATTGCCTGTATGTGCTATTCATTCAACCCAATCTTCCTGTATACAAGAAACACTGCAGCTGGGAAAAAATGTACACAAATCTTTGAACAAAGTGAGACTTTTCAGCAGCTTTATCTTTCTTTCCCTTCTAGAGTACAATTCATAACATATACACACATTTTACTGTGTTCTGTCTCTTCTGCTTTACTTTTACTTTTTTTAAAAAAAAAAAAAAAACAGTTGCTTAAAAGTGTCATCAAATGTGTCTTCTGTTGTTGTTTCCAGGTTCTTACTTGTACAGTGGTCTAAGCCTATTTTCCATCCTGTTCTCTTTTTAGCTTTCTCTCTTGGTGACTGTTTTTCACTAAACTTTAAATTGTCAATGAAAGCTCAATTTTATTGTTTACATGAACAGAGCTGGTTGTCATTGCAGAAATCTAACTTATCCTGCTTTTAAGCCAATCTGCCTGATTGCTTTCCTTCACCTGCATCTACTTTCTTCTTCTTGCAGTAAAGCCAAAAAATCTATAGCACCACTGCAGGGTGATGAGCTTCTCATCTCCCCATCATCTAGCTGATAGCAACGACTGATTTATACCCTGCAAGAATTATATTCTACTGACTTTAAAGAAAAATTAGAAATTGAAGGTAAAAATTAGAAATCAAAGAAGTGTTCATAGCACTGAAGAAAACTCCAAATCTGGTAAACACTGGAAGCAGTATGATTTTATTTACATTTATTGTAAGCCAGGAGAAGAGCCTAGCAAACTTTCTTAAAATAGCTGTTTTAAAAAATCTGTCTATATAGTTAGATTTCAAAATGTTGAAGTTCAATTAGATGTGTCTTCCTGTATCACATTTTTAGAAGGTGAAGATCCATTTCTGTCATCTGTACACATTCTACTATCCTAAGAAAACAGTAAAAATTTTCCATATATATATACACACACACACACACACACACACACACACACACACACATATATGTTCATACCAAGGACATAGCATTTTTGTTTTCTGATTTTGTATTAGTATTAGCAATGAATTTAATTAAGCAATAATTTTATAATAAGCAATATTTTTATGATAAAGTACAGAGAAATCTCTTAAAAGAGCTGTTGCCTTGTTATTAGAAGACTGAATGGACCTCATCAAGAAATTTGATTCCTAGCAATTCCAAGATTGAAAGTGACTGGCATTTTTAAGCATTACACAAAGGCTTGTAAGGAAAACCTGTACAACTACTTTAAGATCAGTGGGTTTCCACTATGACATGAAATTTAACTGATTCTCAGAAGGAAGAACAGGCTGTCACTCTTGAGCCTCACAACGGCAGAAATACTAATAAGCAAACCATTTTGAGAATATTCTTCTGCTGAAAATAAAGCATAATGATTACAGAACATAAACGTGAAAGGTGGAATCTGAAAATAATACTACAAGAAACCAAAGAAAATTGTGCAGATAACAGAACAGTCTTAAAGGCTTTTTTTCCCTCCCAACAAATACACAAACTTTTTTCCAATACTTTGAAGTAACGCTATTTGGAAAGTGAAAGTTTTGTTGTTGCTGTTTAATAATTTTTTGGTCTAGTTTAGTCAAAGTAGACCACTATGCTTAGTGCTTTTATTAGTTTTACAAATATTTTAGGGATATCTCTGTTGAAAGACACAGTTCTGTTATCCCCACCCCCACAAGGTATCAGCAGGGCTGCACTCCATGTAGAGGCTCTGAGGGAGAATACAGTTCCTTGACTTTTCCAGCTTCTAGAGGCTGCCTGAATTTCTTGGTTTGTAGCCCCACATCACTCCAAGCACCGATTCTATCATCACATCTCCCTCTCTCACTTTAACTCTCCTGCTTCCTTCTTATAAAGACCCTTGTGATTAGATTCCAGTCACCTGGATAATCCAGAATAATCTTCCTATCTCAGGATCCCCAATTTGATCACATCTGCAGTCTTTCTTATCACAAAAGGTAACATATTTACAGATTGTGGAGACTAGAATGTAAGCATATTTGGGAGTCATTATTCACTCTACTACATTGTCATATCAAAACACATTGGATATTTTTAGCTTATATCACTTATTTGCTGTTTTTTCCCTAAAGTAGGAAATGGCTAAAAATGGGGAGAAAAGGTGAACAAAACCCCTTCAATTCAGTGTTCTTCTTAATTGAGTTCAAAGATATGTCTCTTTTCTACCTCTGGCAGAGAGAAAGCTACTTATATAAATAGACATGATGGTAAAACAACACCAGTAAGAAAGAACTGTTCTCCAGATTCAAGTCTTGCAAGATAAAATGTTTTAATGATAAACTCTCAGAGACTTGACTTTACTATATCAAACTAGAATAGCCTAGGATTTTTGTCACCAATTTTTCAAAACATATCAATATCTATAAAAGAAAAAGGACCACGAATATCAGAAACAAAATAGCTACTAAAACTACAAAAAGTGTTCTCCTGAGAAATGTAAAACACACGCTTATATGGTTGAAAAGGATTTTCCCTACATTGCAAAAGACTCAGAGAGTATAAACTGCTTTTCTGATATTGTTAATATTAAATGGTGGAGCTGGAAACATATGTAAGCCTTTACAATCAAGGCTGTATACTCTCTAAGTGAGTGGGGGTAGACAGGCTTTCAGGAGTGGGAAAGCATTGGTCAGCCATGCTTCTTCTAGTCTCTGAGTTTCCAGGATAATAAACCAGACAGACTGAACAGAGCCTATCCAAGCAAATCTCTAGCTGCTGAGGGAGAGAACAAATAATTCCAATGGTAAAGCAAAGAAAACAGCTGCTGAATTTTTGGCAAATATTTATTCCACTTACAACAGCATTAGCTAATGAAAGTGTATGTGGATGAATAAACCATTCTTCAGTTCTGGAAAGGAAAACACCACACATTTCACCCAAATCTAACTTAGAACAATGCAGGTCTTTCATATCCGTAGGGAACACATTTCTCCTAAAGATATGCCAACTGCTGAGTTTTTGTGGTCTTTTTTTTAGTGAGGTTGTCTTTTCTAAAGAACACCATCAGTGGGAACCTAAGAAGTCCTAAAACTACACTCTATGACTGATAAAAATCATATTCCTAAAACCTTAGAAAATACAAGTTATTTGGTCCATTCTTTCAATTCTCTTATTAATATATGCTCTAGTAAATTCAAATACTCCTCTCTTTCTGCTTGCTCAATATTTTCCAGTCCCTCTGCTTTTGCCCATGCCATTTTTGGTATCTGTAATTTCTTTCTTAATCATCTCCTTTCCCTGCTCTAGTCTTCATCTGCCTGGTTAGTAAGATCCATTTCAGAAATTACCTCCAGGTTTGTGTCTTTTTAGACCAGAAAAGTACAGTGTCAAAAGGCAGACTCTGGAGTCAGACTGAATTTGACACCTAGCCCAACTACTTTCTATCTCTACCACAGTTTCTTCTTCTATTAAATGACTATTAAAATGTCAACCTGTCACAGGCTTCTGGTGAGGATTAAATGAGTTAATGTATGTAAAGCATTGGAACACTGAGAGACAGATGCATAGTGAGCTGTCAAGAAGGGTGCAACTGTAATGACTCCAAAGTAAACCAATCACTTCCTCTTCTCCCACTGCCCTTTATTTATTCTTCTTTACCAATCTTCACCAATCTTTCCATTTTGAAGTTGTTACTAACATGTAAATCTTATATCCATGACAAATAGTATCTTCTCTGAGCATAGAATAAAGTCTTCATTTTTTTTTTTTATCTTCTATGGCCCTTGCGCATGGTAATAATTGGAGAGCTGGCCTTGGGTACACAATATGTGCCCGAAGTTACGTGAGCACTTTATATGAATTGTCTCATCTAATCTTCATAACAACCCATGTGTCAAGTAATATTAGTCATCCCTACTTTAAAGATAAAGAAACAGGCTTAGAGAGAGTAACTTCCTTCCTATTACATAAATAATAAGGAATTTCCTGATTCTAAATTTCCAACTCTTAACTACTATTACATATCTCCTATTTATTATACCATAAGTGTGTTGAATGATGCAATTAATTACCATAATCTTTAAAGATTTTTTAGCCCCTTCTTTATGGGGGGCACATTATAAATAATCACTACCTGTCTTAGAAAGTCATATTTGACAATTTTTACTGTGAAGAATAAACTTAATAAAATGTAAAGACTTGTATAATTGGGTTGTAGGGAGGACTAAAGCAGGTTTAATTTACATTGTTCTTGTACAGAACCTCGCTACTCAGAGTGATCCATAGACCAAGGGCATCAAAATTACCTGGTGGCTGGCTACAAATGCAAGGTAATCTTAGGCCCCATGCCAGATATATTAAATCACAATTTTTTTTTTTTCTTTTTGAGAGGAGGTCTCACTCTGTCGCCAGGCTGGAGTGCAGTGGTGCAATCTCAGCTCGCTGCAACCTCTGCCTCCCGGGTTCAAGCGATTATCCTGCCTCAGCCTCCTGAGTAGCTGGGATTACAGGCGCGCGCCACCACACCCAGCTAATTTTTGTCGCTTTTTTTTTTTTTTCAGTAGAGACGGGGTTTCACCATGTTGGCCATGATGATCTTGGTCTCTTGACCTCGTGATCTGCCTGACTCAGCCTCCCAAAGTGCTGGGATTACAGGTGTGAGCCCCCGTGCCCGGCCATGTGTTTTTTATAAATTACCAGTTTAAAGATCATTTTTATAGAGGTCATAAACTAGCAATTCTTAAGAACAGAATTAATGAAATGGGCTGGACTTAAACAAATTTCTTTAACACAAATATTGAGATAATGGGGTAAAATATAGAATTTATGGTGCTTTTCTAAAAATATCAAGATAATGACATGAAATATAGAAGGAATGTATAATGCCTTTTTGAAAAGTTATTTTTAAGTGATAGATATTACCATTTATTGAAGAAACCTCAACTAGAAAGAGAGTTCTATTCCATTAGTATATGAAAGACTATAGTTAGTTATTAGAGAATTAAAGCTTTCTGAAAGTAGGCTCTTTGTCTTGTTTATTGCTGTATTCTAAATGCATAGGAGAGTTTCTGGCACATAGTACGGATGCAACAAATATATACTGAATGAATACATGTTTTTCTCAAGAATCTTTGAGTAATCAGAACATACTTCTTAGAGCCATTGGAATATATCCTTCAAAGACTAGAACTGGGAAAAGGAATGACTTCCAGGATTCTACCTGCTCAAACTTGAAAGCTGTGATTTCTTTTTAGTGTCACAATATGGAAGATATTTTTCTGCCATTAAGAGGACATAAGGTAGTGCAGAGAATACAATGTTAATACTTTAAAATGTCTTTCATAAGGGAGAACATAAATTACATGTGTGAAGGAAATATTTTTCTTGATGGCCTAGTATCAGTTCCATTTTCTTGTTTTGGAAGGCTCTTGGGTACGATAAATTCTGAATTTTGTTCTTTCAATGTTATTCCCAGAGTTTTGCTTAGGACAAGATGATTAATTCAGCACCCATTTCTGGACACCAGGAAGCATATCTCACAACAGGCCCATAACTAAGCAGGACCTCTAGTTCAGTTAATAAAAGAAAACAGATGTTTTCACTCCAGCATCTACTCACAGTGATGAAATCTTGTGGTGTGGTATATCTTCTTTCTGAATTAAGCCTCAAGGTCGCAGATACAATCCTGACTATATTATAAAGAAAAACTATAAATATGTGTCCAAATGTCGAATCACAGACAGTTAAAATAACAAATGTAGATACCAAAGGCCTTGTCTCATTATATAGTGGACAATCAAGATTTCTTAAGTATTGACAATAAATCTGATTCACTTACCAATGGCACTCTTTGAATTTAAGAATGTTGCTGACATTTAACTACCTTGCATTTTTAAGTGCTGAGAAAGTAGAAGTAATTATTCTAGAATATACACTATTTCTATTTTTCTATTATGTTTTTCTATTCTAGAAATTTTGAATGCTTTTAGCTAAACAGCTGGGAAAAACGCAGAATAATTTCTATTACTATTCCACAAACTCACCTACATTAATGACATTCATGATAATAACAAAACAATTTTCTTTTGTTTAAACAAACTTACTTCTAAAGAAAATAACTCTGTGTGGGAGGTGGGGGGGAGTTGGTAAAATGACCACTGTAACTAAAAGTATAATGTACAAAAGAAATAAATTATTTTGTAAAAATGTAATGCTTGCAAAGCACTTAAACAGGGACATTGTTCTTCACAGATATTTCTGGCATTTTCCTGGTTGTGCCTGCCTCTGAAAACCATCTGCTAACCTCTCAAATGACTCTCATGGGTAAACCCAGGGCAGTATTCCTGTGACAAGGGAAAACTGAAAATACCCACAAAAGAATGAAGTAGTATTTCAATCTACCAAGCAATGTAATTCCAAAGAGTTGATGAATGAGAGGTCAAAAATGCCAAGTGCTCCAAAAATTAAATATTTCTGCCATAAATCATTCAACCCAGGCAAGAGCAAAAATAATAATGCTTGTCCTAACAATCACCAGAAAGAAAGGACACATTCCAGCCACAGTGACAATATTGCTTTCTTCCGTCATTTCTAACAGCAGCATGTTTGGGAACACAGGCAGAGCAAAGAAAAGAAATAGTCAGTATAGTGGGTGGGACCCTCTATTTTAAGAGAAAAATTTTAAAAAGCAGCCCATGCAGAGAGAAAAAGAGAAAACCCCCAAATTAAACAGGACTACATCTTTCAGCAGAGAGATCCCTGAAATACCTATAATGCAATCAGAGCACTGAGCATAGCAATCAACCTTGGCCGAACCAAACAAAAGATTTGCAAGAGCATAGGAGCTGGGACAGGACTGCTCTTCGCCTGACGTAAACCCACTAAGAAACCAAAACACGTCAAACAGGTTCAAGGTAAATAACTAGAGGTCAGGTTAATCATATAGATATGTGTCACTGTGTGCATGTACAAAAGTTGCCTGAGGCTATTTACTTAAACGGGCAAATGTCATATGTCTATTCTTTTTTTGGAACTAGGATTTTGATTGAAAAATAACACTGTTTTTAGTATATACTTTAAAATTTTCTGTATGTGTGCGTATGTACATGTAAACACAATCTTAGAAATATATAGTTCTTTTACTTCTTCAGCAAATGAATGAATGCCTACCGTATATACACACAGATATATTCTGAACCTGTTCTCTTTCTGCCAAAAATATATTATGGAGACATTTTTATGTTAGCATATGAACATCTATCTTGTTTATAAGAGATTAAATATCATATTGGTTGGATATTCCATCAAATTATTCAACTAGCTATTAATACTAAAATTGTTTTTGTTTTTAACTATTAAAAATAATGCAATGACCTTTGTATATAGTGGTATATGTGTATGAATATCTGTAGGATAAATGTACAAATATTGAATTGCTATTCATAATCTATTTTTGTTCTTAATTTTGATAATCATTATTTAATAGTTTTTTCAGGAGATTCGGTGAGTTTAATTGATCACTAAAACTGTATGAGAATGTCTATATACAATTACTCTCACCCACACTGTATTTGAGTTTTGATAAATCTGATAGCCAAAATAGCATTTCATTTTTAAAAAAAATTTATCTTGAAAATTATGAATAACATTAATCCATGTTCATATCTTTAAGAGTCATTTCAATTTCTTTAAATATGAATTTAGATTGTATTTCGTGGATTTATAGAAGTCCATTATGCTACACATTTCAACAAACCTAAGATATCAACGACAGTATGTAACAAGTAGGGGGTAAAAAATTATGCCTATTAAATTAAGAAACAGTGCTTTCTTATCACATTTTTAATTTGAACATATTAAAACATTCTTTTACATATATGTATATAGATGTTTTTGTCTATATACATATACATATGTTTTTGTCATATATGTATGTTTTGTCATATATACATTTTGTCATATATACATATGTTTTTGTCTATAAACATTTCACTCTTGCACATAGACAAAAGAAACAAAACAAATCTCTTCAATTAAATGTCTAATTCTTCAGTATCATTTTGCAACACTGACTCTTTCGTATCCATGTTTTTCCCTATAATAGTGTCTGCTGTGAAATTAAGAGCACAAGTATTGAAGCATTTTTTTTAATAGTCCCTAAAAGAACTAAAAGTCACTGAATCTAATCTACTCTTTACTCCAGCTGCAGGAAAGTTACTATAATTGTCTGATTTCCTACCAACCACTGGTCTTCCAAGCCATCTGTTTCTTACAGAGATGCCATTTTAGGAAGCCTCTTGACATTCCAATTTGAGACACATTAAAATGTGAATTACAATTAACCAAATATTCAATAATGAAATTAGTCCTTGGATTAGGTGTTGTATTTAATAAATATCTTTCCTAGTGTGGCATTTAAAAAATCTTGACTTTATTTGTATCAAGGAGAAATGTAAATTTTCACATAGTCAGATATATATATATATATATTTTTTTTTAAATTTATAGGATAGGAATTTCCTGTCTAGAGTTTCCTTACCCAATATTATGGAAAAATGCCATAGTTTTCAACCAAGAGTTTTGTTTTTTAACTTTTAAATTTGTGATCTGATAGGAGACAGGGTTTCTGTGTATGTTGTGTGTTCCATAGAACATCTGGGATAGAATTTCAGGTTTCTCCTAAATAACCACCCAGTTAAATACCATAGTTATTACATTAAATTTCTACATATGTGTGTTTATTTTATAATATATCTTCTTTTTTATACTGTTATCTATATTTTTATGAAGTGCAACAAAATTGTTTTAGTGAACATTTTTGAAATATTTTAAAATTTTTCAAGCCTAATGAATTTCAATACCCCTCTTTAAGTTTTCTATATTATGCCTAAGTGCTTATTTCTCCAATAAAGCTTCTAATCAGTTTGCTGCAAAAATTGCTTTCCTATTTTTGTCGCAGTTTTTAACTTACATAATTTAGAGAGTTGCAATCTCTAGAACACCAGTTTGTTGCCTAGAAACAATGAACTCATTCTATTTACAAATCTCATTCTATGTCTTAAAGCATTTATTACACAAGTCATATAAATTATATTACTAAGTTTATAGCTCAGTATTTTACTATTTTATTGCTTTTGTGAAGAGGAGATTTTATCCATCACATTTCTTCACCAGTTATAATACATAAGGAAGCTATTAATTTTGTAATCAGGCAAATTACTCTCAATATTTTTTATTTCTAGTATTTTTTCTATGGGACTATTTGGGGGTTTCTAGGAATAAAATGGCATTTTTCATTTAAAAAAATAGTAATTTTGGCTTCAACATCCCAGTATTGAAAATTCATTGTAAAATTTATTGAATATCAATTATTGATATATCCACAATAACATTACATAAAATAAAGATAAAAGCCACATTGATGGAAGCACTTCAAGTAGATCACCATTAAGCATAATATTGGAATTTGCTCACACATAATTTTACGTAGTTAAGGAAGTATACATCTCTACCTAATTCACAGGGTTTTTTTGTTGTTGTTTATTTCTTCAGCAACAGAAGTTGAATTTTTCCAGCACTTTTAATATAATCGATTTTTTTCCTTATTAAGATATGTTAAAACAATCTAGTAGAATCGTATTAATAGCAGAATTAGCAAAAGGGAATAGAATACTGAATGATCCTTACATTACAAGAAAATGTCCTGACTTGGTTATGGCATGCATTTTTAATGCATAGCTAAATTTGTTAGTATTTTAATTTTGGATGTTTTTAATGGGCAGCTGAATTTTGTAATATTTTGTTTTGGAATTTTTGCAGTTACATCCATAAGTTACATTCATTGGCAATGGTTTTTGTAATGTTTACATATTTAATTTTGATGCTATCTTTGCCAAGTTTTAGTAACAACATTGCTCTGGTTTTATATAAATGCAAGTGTTTTCTCTCTCTCTCTGGTGAACAGTTTTAACAGATCATCAGAACTCCCCTGTGAAATCAAATGAGCCTGCAGTATTCGCTGTGGTCACACTTCCATAATGTTTTCAAGTTTTTCCAGGTAATTGTTCTGCTAACATTCTATCTTTTGGTGGTCACATTTGATATTTTACCATCTGTTAGAAAAATAATTCTATAAAATTTTTCCAATTTATTGGAATACATTTGAATAAAATATAATTTTACAATTCTCTCAGTCTAGTTTCTGAATTTTGTGCCTCTGCATCATACCATCTGATATGTCTTTTGATTCAATAGTGGTTTTAGGAATTGTTTTCACTTTTAATATATTGGGATTTTCAAATAATCATGATTTTGATTTTAATTAAGTCTACTATATTTTCTCTTTTGTTATAGCTACCTTTATCTTGACTAATTCCTTCTCAGTGTTTTTCTTGGATTAACTTTGTTTTCCACAGTTGTTATTCAATTCTAATTTTAATGCATTGTGTTCTAAGAGAATGAGATATATTTTCTATTTAGTGAAGTTGATTGAAGTTCCCTTTATGGCATAATATGTGGTCGAATTAATAAATGTCCGAAGGCAGATTAAATAAAGATGTATGGGGATGGGGAGTACAAGGGAAATCTTTGTGAGCTCAGCAAATTTGAGTATATTCTGAGTTTTCAGATACACAATTACATACAATGCATGTCACTTTCCACTATGGAAAAATTCCATGGCTTTCTCAGGCCCCCCACATTTTCCTGTTCTAAGTAAGACTCTCTCGATGAGGTTCTTCAATTCTTAGAAGAAACTATGCCCAATATACATCAAAATATATACAATTTTCAATGTTTCATTTGGTAAAAATTTAGCACTACTTGGCTACTATTGTTTGAAATTGGTGGATTGGGTTTTGCTGTCTACTAGTGTCTGTAAAGGATGGAGTTTTCTTCATTTTTTATTTGCCACCTTAATTGGTGTACGAAGTGAAATAAAAATGCTTTAAATTTTCCAACTGTAACTGGAAGTATCCCACTTTTTGCTCAGTAAAATATTTATAAATATTTTTTGACAGAGTTTGTGAGTTTTTGAAACATTTATTAGGGAGAAAAAAAATCTGTCAACCTTTTTATGTTCTTCTATCAGAAAACACTTGGAGGCTTTTAAGTGACTCATTAATTTTCATCCGCTATTAAGAAGTTCAGAAAACTTTCTAATATTATGTAAGACTGAATAGAACCCGATACCAATGAAGACATGCAGACATTACAGATAATATTCCACCATAAATGAAATATAAGGCCTAGCCAAGTTTGAAACCAAAACAATTATTTAGGTGCCAGAAATAAAGAGGAACTTCAAAGTCAGAAAGGTAATAGGGAACTAATACAGAATGGCCCACAGGAATATTGGACATGCTACCTGTGAAGAAAATCTGGGCCTCCTATCAATGTGGAGAAGGTAGCTAGAATTAACCTGCTTTCCTAAAAGCTAGCATCACCAAAGTTAACCTTATCTGTAGATCAGGGACTAAAAACTCAATCAGCAATTCTGAAAATTTTGCAAACATTGTGACAGGAAGTTAAATGGGACTTCTATTTCGCCAGAGTTGATAACCTGGCCCAGAGGTGCACACATAGGCATTAAGCATCCCCCATTCTAAAAAGATCCATTAATATCTGGTGCTGGAAAAGTACCCTGTTAATTTTTTTAGAGTTTCCAGAACTGGCTGTATTAGAATTAACTACCATCCCATATTAAATATAAATATAACACAAAGCAGAGCAATTATTGGATGGTATGTGGAAGCCTTCAGCATTGTAGGGACTGGAATATTCCTAACTAAATGTACTATTTTCACCTCCTCATAAAAAAATGTAAGATTAGTAATATCTTCATTTTTCATAGTAGAGTAAATGCATGTAGATAAAGTAAGTGAATAAAACAAACACAGAATATTAGAAAGCAAGCAAGGTACCAAAGACTAATCAGATATTTTTAAATGACACACAAGTGAACATAAAGGAGCTCCCATTAGCCCCATTGTGAAAAATAGAAAAATGTATCTGATGAATAATGAATATAATTGAATGCACATTGAGTATGTTAAAAGCTCTTTAATTCATGATTATCCAAAACAAAATACTAATTCAATATTATTTCAAGAAGCTTGGAAATAACCTTAATAAATATAGAAGGAATGAGAGGTGGTGTCTATTTTGTAACCCTTAAAACCTAATTTATTTAGGTAATAATTATCAACAGATCAAACAGATGAAAGACCGATGGGAACACTTACAACAGAGTCCTGATTTTGACTTGATTAATTGGAACATCACAAAACGTGGGACGAGTCAATGTCAAGGGGAAGATGAGAGGAAGTAGAGAGGAGACATTCTAGAATAAAGATCCTTAAGAAAAATCAAATAAAATGCTTACATCTTGTTTAGATCATAATTCAAATAAGCCAAATGTTTAAAAGTCATGTTGAGAAAACTGAGAAAATGTATGCCTTGCCTGTTAGATTATATAAAAGTATTAATATTAATACTGCATACAATGTATATATTTATTCTCTTAAGTTTAATTAGATCCCATTTGTCTATTTTGCCTTTTGTTGCCATTGCTTTTGCTGTTTAGATATGATATCATGTTGGTTAGGTAAGAAAGTGAACATATATATCAGATGCATACAGAAAACAGGCAGAAAATTATATGAGAGCTAGAATTAACTTTAAATAATTTCAGAACAAAATAAAAATAAAAAATGAATAAAACAAAAGACAAAACAAAATTGATAGCTATTGAATCTGAGTGATGTGTATACAGGGAGTGGTTCAGTGAACTATAATTCCACTTTTATTTATGTTTAATTTTTAGTTAAAACTTTAGATAATGTATAATGCTTACTAACTGCTTTAATCAATTAATTAGCAGCTTAGAATGTTGGTTCACGACCAAAGCTAGTTTTATTCACCTGTAGATACTCCTAAAACGGCAAGCAGATTTCCTAACAAGACAAACTCAGTCTCTCTAGGCATAACTTTGCAAAATTCTAACATGAATATTGAAGTCAAACTCATCACCTGAAAACCTAAGAACAAGGACAAATTCTATTTCTGACAACATAATGGGTTAGTTGCTTGAATCAACCCATTCCACCAAAACCCATCATTATTCTTCAATATAATATAGAAAATTTCTTCCTAGATATATCAATTAGTTGGTATGAGAGTAAGGGATTCTCAGGGTTTTTTTAAATTATACTTTAAGTTCTGGAGTTCATGTATAGATCATGCAGGATTGTTACATAGGTATACACATGCCATGGTGGTTTGCTGCGTCCATCCCCCGTCACCTACACTAGGTATTTCTCCTAATGTTATCCCTCCCAATCCCCCCACACCCTGCTACCCATCCCCTAGACCCCCCACCCCCCAATAGGTCCCAGTGTGTGATGTTCCTCACCCTGTGTCCATGCGTTCTCACTGTTTAACAGCCACCTATGAGTGAGAACATGGGGTGTTTGGTTTTCTGTTCTTGCGTCAGTTTGCTGAGAATGATCATCTCAAGCTTCATCCATGTCCCTGCAAAGGACATGAACTCATCCTTTTTCATGGCTGCATAGTATTCCATGGTGTGTATGTGCCACAGTTTCTTTATTCAGTCTATCATTGATGGGCATTTGGCTTGATTTCAAGTTTTTGCTATTGTAAACAGTGCTGCAATGAACATACATGTGCATGTGTCTTTATAATAGAATGATTTATAATTCTTTGGATATATACCCAGTAATGGGATTGCTGGGTCAAATGGTATTTCTATTTCTAGATCCTTGAGGAATCGCCACACTGTCTTCCACAATGGTTGAAATAATTTACACTCCCACCAACAGTGTAAAAGTATTCCTATTTCTCCACATCCTCTCCAGCATCTGTTGTGTCCAGAGTTTTTTTTTAAAAAAGCCATTCTAACTGGCATGAGGTGGTATTTCAATGTAGTTTTGATTTGCATTTCTCTAATGACCAGTGATGATGAGCATTTTTTCATATGCTTATTGGCTGCATAAATTTCTTCTTTTGAGAAGTGTCTGTTCATATCCCTTGCCCACTTTTTGATGGAGTTGTTTTTTCTTGTAAATTTGTTTAAGTTCTTTGTAGATTCTGTATATTAGCTCTTTGTCAGAAGGGTAGATTGCAAAACTTTTTTCCCATTCTGTTGGTTGCCAGTGCATTCTAATGATAGTTTATTTTGCTTTGCAGAAGCTCTTAAGTTTAATTAGATCTCATTTGTCTATTTTAGCTTTTGTAGCCATTGCTTTTGGTGTTTTAGTCACAAAGTCCTTGCATATGCCTATGTCCTGTACGGTATTGCCTAGGTATGCTTCTAGGATTTTTATTTTTTAAAAGCAGGAACCTAGGGATGTAAGCAGAGAACTGCTACCTGCAGTCACTCCAAAAGCATTTGCCCTTGAAAGAGAGTATAATAGTATGTTCTCCTCCACTAAATTTGAACACTAAGGATTATACTTTCCTGTAGGAATTATCTGGAATTTCTATCACTGCCTCAGGAATTGCAGAGAAAATTGACTCTTCAAATCTGGGTACAAAGTTGAAGGGAATTATCACCATTAATAATTTGAAAGCAAAATCTTATTAAAAGCCCAAATTGAAATGATTCTCAGTGATTGGAGAAAGCTCTGGTAGGAGTTTTATTCAGAATGACTCTAATCCATTAACACACCTGAGCATTGGGAAGAAGAAAAAAAATCTCTCTGGAGAAGTCCTTTACATTCAAGGCCATAAAGAATGTTAAAAAATAAAATTCTAAGGAAAATAAACCTTACGTCCAACATAACAAACACTCAAGAGTCCTGTCAAAAGGTACGGCAACCAACAGAAGCAGACTCAGATATGGTCTAAATATTGAAAGTGAAAATAACTATGATTAATATGTTAAAAACCTCTAGGGAAAAAAAAGGATTACAATTAACATGACTACACTGAGGAATGCTACCAGAGAAAAAGAAAATATTTTTTTAAAAAACTATCAGAATGACATTCTAAAAACAAAACACATCATAACACAAATAAAAAATTACTTCACCGGGTTCATCAGTAGGTAGATATACCTGAGTAGCATTAGTTGATTAATGATAAATCAATATAAATTACCCAAACTGAAATGCACACCAAAAAGGCAAGAAAATACAGAACAAGAGCATCTAAGATTTGTGATAAATGATCAAATGGTCTAATATGCAGGTCATTAGAAACTCAAAGGAAGAAAAACTGAAGAAACATTTGAAGAGAAAAAGTCTGAGAATTTCGTGTTAAAAAGCTATCAATCACAGATCCAGAAAACTCAGCCCTATGGTTAAAACATTCTGTTCCTCCAAATTATATTCCAACTGCTGAAATTCAGACATAAAAAGGAAACTTGTAGCCTGTCACAAAAAGACACAGTACTTCTAGAGAAACAATAAAAAAGGATCCATTACCAGTAGACTGCACATAATGTTATAAGCAAGCTCTTCAAGAAAAACAAACACAATCCAAACAAAAACTTCTGTCTATGCAAATTGTGACAGTCTCTTAAAATGGTGAAAATAAAAATAAATATAAAATGTCTTATGTTTAAGAAGACATTATCATTGCTCTAAATGATAACTGACTGTCAAAAGTAAAAATAGGAGCACAGTACTATGGGTGAACAAACGTCAAAGAGTAGTATACAGTGTGAAGATAACACAAAAGGTAAGAGGTGAGGCCAGGCGTGGTGGCTCATGCCTGTAAGCCCAGCACTTTGGGAGGCTGAAGCAGGCAAATCACCTGATATCCAGAGTTCGAGACTTGTCTGGCCAACATAACAAAACCTTATCTCTACTAAAAATACAAAAATTAGCCAGGCATAGTGGTGGTGGGTGGTTGTAATCCCAGCTACTTAGGATGCTCAGGCAGGAGAAATCACCTGAACCCAGCAAGTGGAGGTTGCAGTGAACCAGGATTGCACCACTGCACTCCAGCCTGGGCAACAGAGCAATACTCTTTCCAAAAAAAAAAAAAAAAAAAAAAAGATGAGAGAAGAATTTGAAATATACCGTTGCAAAGTTGTTTTTATTTCCTTTTTTAAAATTATACTTTAAGTTCTGGGGTATATGTGTAGATTTTGCATGATTGTTACATAGGTGCACACATGCCATGGTGGTTTGCTGTCTCCATTCCCCAGTCACCTACATCAGGCATTTCTCCCAATGTTCTCCCTTCCCAACATGCAAAGATTTTATGGTACACAAAATGTAATAATATTAAAAGACTATCATTATTTAAATTTGTATATTATAAACCCCAAGGAACTCACTTTAAAAATGAAAAAAGAAAGTCAATGGTAGCTTGATGGGGATAGCATTGAATCTATAAATTACTTTGGGCAGTATGGCCATTTTTATGATATTGATTCTTCCAAGCCATGAGCATGGAATGTTTTTCCATCTGTTTGTGTCCTCCCTTATTCTCTTGAACAATAGCTTGTAGTTCTCCTTGAAGAGGTCCTTCACATCACTTGCTAGTTGTATTCCTAGGTATTTTATTCTCTTTGTAGCAATTGTGAATGGGAGTTTACTCATGATTTGGCTCTCTGTTTGTCTATTATTGGTGTATAGGAATGCTTTGCACATTAATTTTGTATCCTGAAACTTTGCTGAAATTGCTTATTAGCTTAAAGAGATTTTGGGCTGAGATGATGGGGTCTTCTAAATATACAATCATGCCATCTACAAATAGAGACAATTTGACTTCCTCTTTTCTTAACTGAATACTCTTTATGTCCTTTTCTTGCCTGATTGCCCTGGCCAGAACTTCAAATACGATGTTGAATAGGAGTGGTGAGAGGGCATCCTTGTCTTGTGCCAATTTTTGAAGGAATGCTTCCAGTTTTTGCCCATTCAGTATGATATTGGCTGTGGCTTTGTTGTAAATAGCTTTTATTACTTTGAGATATGTTCCCTTGATACCTAGTATATTGAGAGTTTTTATCATAAAGGGCTGTTGAATTTTTTCAAAGATCTTCTCTGCATCTGTTGAGATAATCATGTGTTTTTTGTCTTTGGTTCTTTTTATGTGATGGATTATGTTTATATATTTTTATAGGTGAACCAGCCTTGCATCCCTGGGATCAAGCCTACTTGATAGTGATGGTTGAGCTTTTTGATTTACTGTTGGATTCGGTTTGCCAGTATTTTATTGAAGATTTTCACATCAATGTTTATCATGGATATTGACATGAAATTTTCTTTTTTATTTGTGTTAGTTTTGTTGTTTGTTTATAATTTTATTTATTTCTGTTTAATTTTATTTATTTCTGTTTTATTTTATTTCTGTTTGCCATCTTTTTATAATTACTCTGAGGTTAACGTGTTCTTTTGCCTGTTTTCAAGGTAAAAACTTAATTTATTTGAAAATGTGGCATATATTTACCATGGAATACTATCCAGTCATAAAAAATGATGAGTTCATGTTCTTTGCAGGGTCGTGGATGAAGTTGGAAACCATTACTCTCAGCAAACTGACACAAGAACAGAAAACCAAACACTGCATGTTCTCACTTGTAAGTGGGTTTTGAATAAGGAGAACACATGGACACAGGGAAGGGAACATCACACACCGGGACTTGTCCTGGGTTTGGGGAGGTCTATGGAAGGGATAGCTGCATCAGGGGATTGGGAAGAATAACATTAGGAAAAATACTTAATGTAGGTAATGGGGGTATGTATGCAACATACCACCACAGCATGTGTATATCTATGAAACAGTCCTGCATAATCTGCACATGTACCCCAGAACTTAAAGTATAATAATAAAAAAATACAAAAAAAATGAAAAAAGTAGTATAAATAATAAATCAATAGTGGAAATAAACTAGAAGCAAAAAGGCTCAATAAAATGCATGCAGAAAAAAGTACAAAGGAGAAATGAAGAAACAAACAGAATTACCTAGAAATATGGTAGCTTTTAGCCATGTAAATAAATGTAAATGGTCCAAAAACATCCATTAAAACAGATTGTCAGATTAGATTTTAAAATGAAGCAACTATATGCAATGAAAAACATTTCAGTACAGAAGTATAGTGGAAGTAAGTCAATAGGAAACAATATATTGCTCAATCACTAATCAAAACACCCCTGAACTGGCAATATTTAGATCAAAGAAAGTAGACTTCAGAAAAAGTAGTATTACCAGGATAAAGATGAACATTACATAGTGATAAAAGTTTCACTTTCCAAGAGGACATAGAAATTATAAATATGCATATATCTAACAACAGACTTTCAAAATATGTGAAACAAAAACCAGTAGAATTAAAAGAAGAAATAAACATATCCACAACAATGGTTGGAGATTTCAGCACTTTTCTCCAGTAACTCACAAAAGGAGAAAAAAAAAAGAGCCAGTCTAAGGATTACAGAAGGCCTGCAAAATACTATCAACCAATTTGGCCTAAATAACATTTATAAAGCAACCCACCAAACCACAGCAAATACACATTGTTTTCAAGTACACATGGCTTTAGGGTGGGTAAGGTAAAAGCCTTATATCTTTATTAATCCTGGGACATCTCCAGGGTTCTCTATCTTTAGGAAGACATGATCTCTAATTTCTAAGAAATGTTTGTTGTACAGAAATGCCTTTTGTTCAGATAGCTTGAATTATGCAGGAATCTAAGAAATACAGGGAGAATTGTTTCCCCACACCAGAATGCCAGAAAAAAATATTTCAAAGTATTGAAGTTGTAGAATTTGTGTTGTATAATCATGATGCAATTAAGTTAGAAATAATTAACAATCAATTAAGTCAAAGGTCAAAGAGGAAATGACTAGTGAAATTATAAAACATTTCTGTTAAAATGAAAGCACAATGTATCAAAATGTATAGGATGCAGCTAATTTATAGAATTAAATGCTAGTATTTGAAAAGTAAATATATTTCAAATAAACTAAGTTTTTACCTTGAAAACAGGCAAAAGAACACGTTAACCTCAGAGTAATTATAAAAAGATGGCAAACAGAAATAAATTATAAACAAACAACAAAAATAGAGAAAAATCAATGAAAATCTGGTAGAAACCAATAAAATTGACAAAGTTCTTGATAGATTAATCGAGAGAGAGAGAGAGAAAGAGAGAGAGAGAGAAATCATGAAACACTAATAGCAGGAATTGAAGAAGAAATTTGTCTTGTAGTTTCTAAGACATTAAGAGGATAACAAATATTATCAACTTTCTTTTGCCTATAAATTTAACACCTCAATGAAATATGAAAACCTCTTAAAAGGTATAACCCACTAATGCTCACTCATGAAGAAACAGATTATCTAAATAGTCCTATTTCAACCAAAGGGATAAAATTTACAGCTAAAATACTTCCAAAGAAATTTTAAGAACCAGATAATTTCACTGATGAAGTCCACCAAACATTAAGAACTAATACTCATCATATACAAACTCTCAAAGAAATTAGAAACACTTACAAAATATTTTAAGAAAACCAATAAAAAGACATCAGAAAATGTAATGTTCTTCATGAGCATAAATGCAAAAACTCCTATCACAATTTTAGCTAATTTAATCTAACAAAGTATTAAAAATAATACTTCATGATTAAAAGTGATTATTCCAGGACAATAAGGCTGCTTTGACATTCAAAATGCAGTCAATAGAATTTATTATAGGTGGAGACTAAAGAAGAAATGCCACATGTTCATTTCAACAAATGCAGAAAAGGTTTTATATTCAATATCTATTTATTATAAAAACTCAACAAATCAATAACAGAAGAAAACTAAACTTAATAAAAAAAAAACTGCAAAATCCTTACAGCTAATATGATAGTTAAAGGGAAAGTTTAAATACTTTTTCCCCTGATATCATGAAGAAAGCAATAATGTTTTCTTTTCATTACTTTTCTTCATTGTTCTAAGCAGTGCAATGAGGCAAGAAAAATAAAAAACTCATAGTTTGTAAAAGAAGAAATAAAACATCTTCTTTCTCAGATTACATGATTGTCCCTATAGAAAATCTCAAGGGATGTACAGAAATAGTACTAGAACTAATAATTGAGTTTCACAAGATTTCAAGTTACAGAACCAATGTATCTCAAAGATAAATTATTATACAGATGTACCTCAAATCAACAAACACAGCATAAGCTGAAAATATCTTAATTAAAAAATGCATTTAACACACCTAACTTTCTGAACATCATAGTTTAGCTTAGCCTACTTTAAACATGCTAAGAACTTAACACTTGGATTAGCTTACAACTGGGAAAAGGTCAAACTTCAAAATTGGAAGAACGTTTTCTACTGAATGTGTATCACTTTCACTATAAAGTAAAAAAATTACGAGTTGAACCACTGCGAGTTGGGAAATGTCTGTATCTAATTGTGAAAAAATTAAAATGGAAAGTGAAATTAACATAAAAAATGTACTATTCCCACTACATGAAAACAAATGAAATAATCAGGTACAAATTTAAAACACATGTATTTAATGTGAATTAAAGAAGATCAAAGTAAACGGAGAGATATAGTCATTATTTGTAAGCTCAATTCTTCCTGAATTAATATGTAAATTCAACATAATAACGATAAAAACCCGAGAAAGAACTTTTTAAAAGTATTCATAAGCTTATTATAAAGTCTATATAAAAAGTTAAAGGAGCTAGAATATCCAAGCCAACACTGGAAAACAGCACTGACAGATTCAATATTACTTGACTTTAAGACTTAATATAAACTGTAGTAACTATGACAGTATGGAGTTGGTGTAAGCATGAACACATAGATTAGCTAGAACACAAGAGCAATCCCAGAAATAGACACACACAAAGAACCCAAACCACACCTCACACCATCTACAAAATGGATCTAAATATAAAGTCAAAATTACTAAAATTTTAAAATACCATTTATCATTATCACCTGAAATTGAGATACATGAGGATAAATTTAACAAAACAAAATATAAGACTTATACTATATAATTTACCAATTATTGCAAAGATATAAAAGACAATCAAAATAATTGGAGAGGCAAGATTCAATATTATTAAGATGTCTTTTCTCTTCAATTTGGTCTGTAAATTTAGCAGACTCCCCAAATTCCAGAAGACTTAGTCTTATAAAAACCTGATTCTTAAGTCTATATGGAAATGAAATGGGTCTAAAATAGCCCAAACACATTTTTAAAGGAACAACGTTGGGAAAAATATATTATTTAATTTCCAAATTGCAATAACGCTACAGTTGTCAGAAATGCATAAAGACAATTGTGAATATCAATGAAACAAAATGGGTTTGTAAATTCTTCCACACATATTTGGTCAATTGGTTTTCCATATGTTTTCAAAATAATTCAACATATGAAGGAAAATATTCTCAACAAATAACACTAGAACAACTGGATATTTTTATGCAGAAAAAAAGTAAATCTTGAACCTTATGCCACACCGTATTAAAAAATTAAATCAATCACAGATTTAACATAAAAGTTACAGTTATAAAACTAAAAGAAAACATTGGAGAAAGTCTTTACAAACGTGAGTAAGAAAAAGTGCTTTTATATGGGACACAAAAAGCATGAACCATGAAAGACAAAATAAGTTTGCTCTTCAAAATTCACCATAAGAAAATGAAACAAGACACAGTAGAGAAAAATATTTGCAATGCAAATATCAGTGTATAAATTATAGTCCAGTAAAACGTTTTTAAAACCTAAGCAAATGTTGACAGTATATAATGATACTAATAATATTTTCTAGTCATTACAAAATAGACATTATTAGTTGATTAAGACAAATTAATTAGAATTACAAGGCAAAAATGCATAGCAATTTTGAGTTATTAGATTGGTGAAGAGATAAAGTCAACATATTCTAAGGTTTTATATTGTCTTCATGAGAATTTTAAAAATTGACTTTCAATTTTGATACCATTTAATATGGAAGAGGAGCCTCTTATATTAGAGAACTATAGTATATACTTTTCAAGCTAGCAATGTGAAAAAAAAAGAAGTGAGAAACAGTAGTTAATCAAAAGTCAAGAAATAAAAGAATGAGAAACCTACAACTTGAAGAATGAAGAATACAAAATAAGTCTAAGATTGGCAGACTAGGTTTTTCAAAATCAACTTTAATACACTTATAAAAAGACATATCTAAAACATAAGGTTGAAAGTAAAATGATGAACTTAGTTTTACCATGCAAGTTCTCACCGAGAGAGTCACAGTATTAATATTAAAAAAAAATAGACATCAAAGAATCAAAGCATTAAGGTAAAGATGATCGTTTCATGGTGATAACAATTCTATTCCTAAGGAAGACATCAATTCAACATGTTAAACCTGGATGAACCTAATGATACAACACCAAATTTATGAAAACCCAGTGAAAGGAAGAGAGGATTTATGTTCTTACCAAGTTGGCCAGGTTTCAATGCTCCTAAAATAGAATATTTCTTCTCCTGAAAAATGCCAAGTACATTCTACTAGAATCCACTTCTTTTTTCTGGTTTAAGGATTTTTCCCACTCACACATTAGCTAAAGCACCTTGTGTCCACTTGGTCCCCACAAGCAGCTACCCTCCTTTTCACAAAAGTTCTGCAGATGGAAACCATGCAGCATGGGTATGTTTCACTCCATTCATTGCTCCTACTCACTGTTAATACAGTGCATTCCTGAACTAAAACCTTCTTTAACTGACATTGCAGAAAAACTGTGACATAAAAAGATCAATGTTGTGCCACTGAAGTCTAAAGATGAAAAATGAAATTGAAAATATTTATTTTGCATTCAATATTGAACACACTGAAAAAGATTTAAAATGTTGATAGAAATAATTTTTCTTCTCTCTCTCTCCACCTCTGTTTTTGTAACAGGCTACATCATCTGCCATAAAGCACTTGATCCACAAGGGTCTATAGTACTTGTCAATCATAAACCAAAGAAATTTGCTGGTATTTGAGTGGTAGAAAATCTTTAAATGATATGTCCACTAGCAGTGGCTCAAATATGGAGATATTTGAAATTTCTGCTTATTGTTCTAAATTTTTGAGTTTTACAATTTTTAAAGAGTTATTGAAAATATATTAAGCATGATTATAAAAATGCAATTATGGACCCAGCATTCTATGCAGTTTTATGCCTTTTATACAGTAAACATTGAAAAGTTGAAATAATTTAGTAAACTAAAAAGAATTGCTAATGTTAACATTTTTTCTGACATATCCTTTGGGGATCCAAATAATTATTTGAATATAAATAACCATTTTGATGTCCAAGTTTTTGCATACTAAAGCCATATTGGCAGCTTAAACCATCAAAAGATCAGATAATTTTTAAATCAGAATGTAACATGAAAGTTCATATATAGTGATTTAAACATTTTTCCTACCCACTTGTTTCACTTTGATATGGTAAAAAATCCAACTTAATATGTTTATCACAACAATTTTTTTTCTAAGTCTTTACATGAACATTTTATCTTTGAGAACTTCAACTTCCTTTCCTGGAAAAACATAGAAAAAAAATTACTGATTAAACCTAGCTTTCAATCGTTGTGCAGGAATTTGACTAAATTATCTCTAACTTCTCTTTATGTTATCATATCATTAAAGTCACTGATAATCCTGATTTTAATTTCCTTGATATATTTTTTTTAAGATTTAAAATCCTCAGTTATGAAATAAATACCAAGCAAAAATCTTTAAAAATAATCATCAATTCTCTTCTAATGGATGTTGCTGACTCATTGGGTGAGGAAGAGCAGTCATTGATATGGCATGGCTCATGTATTAGGGTTCCCCAAAGAAAGACAGCCAATAGAATATTCGTATTCAACTCTGGCAATAGCAGCCTACGGAGCAGTCTATATACATATACATATATATGTATGCTATCTTTGGCTGAAGACTCACCAAAGCTGGTAGTGTCATTCTAGTCCAAGTCCAAAGGATGGAGAATGAGGGGAGCTAATTGGGTAAATCCCAGTCAAAGGGAGGGAGGAGAAGAACAATGTAGCTCAGCTCCAGCAGGCATGCAGGAAGGGAAAAAAAGAGCGAATTTCTCCTCTGCTGTTCAGGGTCTCAAAAGGATGAAGAAAAAAAACAGATTTCTCCTTTGTGTTGTTCCGAGTCTCAAAGGATTGAATGATGCCAACCCACATTGGAGAGAGCAATTTACTTACTGAGTCCACAGATTCAACCATCTGGGAACATCCAGAAATAATGCCTAACCAGATACCTGGGCATACTCTGGTTTAAACTGACACATAAATTTAACTATCAGAGCTAGAAATGGAAAGGTCAAGGGAATTTTAATGAAATCGCATATCAATGTAAAACAACAGCCAAAATCAGTGACTACCTCTCCACGTTTCAGTAAAACAACTAACATTAAGGGCTTAATTTAGAGGAATGACAGAAACCCAAGTCGAACTAGCTCAATCAGAATGTGGAGTCTCCACAAAATCAAAAGATAAGCAGCTTCCGGAATCAAAGAGATCACTGGAACCCAAGAGGTACACACAGGACTCACTCCCCATCTCTGATCTCTTCTTCCTGCACATGAGTTTTATGCTCTCCTACCACATATTATTTATACCATCAGGTACATGGCCGCCAAGATTTCTATATTCATACCTGAATTAGATAAGTAATGCATGAAGGCTGCAAAATTACAAGAACAAAACATAAAAAGGGAAACAAAAGACTTCCTATCAGATTTTAAGAAAATACGCAGAAAAAAATATCAGAAGGACAAAAAATTCCAAATTGTAACTTGTCAAAAGTGCCTAGCACAGTGAATGAAATTAAAAAAAAAAATTATGTGATTTTACCAAGTGAGTGAAAAAGATCTCTAAATCTCACAGGGCGGGGTGGAGGGGTTGGAGAAGAAGAAGGGAAGTATCTATGAAGACAAATGAGAATCGCAAAGCCTTTTGACTTTTAAACAAAATGCTGGGTACTGGAAAGCAATACGTAGGCCAAATCCCAGAATTCTACACACATACAAATGATCACTCACAAGGGAAGAAAGAATAAAGAATTTTTTTCAGTCATGCAAGGATTCAAAACTATAATCTCCCAAGCTCTCTTTCTTATTTACCAAAAAGCATTTTTAAATCAAGTAAGGGAATCAGTCAAAAAAAAAAAAAAAAAAAGGAAAGCACAGATCAACAAAACATCTAATCCAGTCTCTCCTTTTTGGTTTCCAAAATTTGATATTTAAACTACTGGAAATCAGTTTAGAGCATATACCACATCTTGAAGAACAGGACAGAGAAGAGCAGAAAAAACAATCTCAAGGCAAAGCTAAAGCAACAGGTCTAGTTTGGAGCAAGATGATGTATGACTGCGCAAGAGTGGTCCTCAGTAGAAAGGGGGAAAAAAAAAACAGATTTAGAAACTGTGTTTGAACATTTGGGTAAATACCACAGGATGTCTGATTGAGCTGTATGTGTATTTAAAAAAAAATACTAAATATAGAGAAACTAATTATAAACAACATAAAAAATGAAAAGTTATCCAAAGTAAGGAAACAGGTATAGCATATTCACTGAATCAGCAAGGAGCAATATTTTCATAAACCTGCAAAACACTAACTTGACTATAAATGGTAATAAAATTGTATTTAGAATAAGTGGATGGTAAAGAAGTAAATCTTTACTCCAAAGAGAAGTCTCAGATAATATTTAAATATAGCAGTATACACATGTGGTTTTTAAAAATTGAGTTAAATACAAATGAAAATAACTGACAGTTGAAAGTGATTGCCTCCATAAAAGTTATAGAATGGTTTAACTATGTTCACTTAATTTGATAAAAATAAAAATTAATTTAAATAAAAAAGTCTCCTCCACTCCATTTATACTGCTTACAGAAAACCACTGACAGCAGTGTCCATTTTATTCATTTTACTGCTTGCTATCAAACTTTAAATAATTTGCCTACATTGTACAGTTTATCAAAATTTGAGATGATAGATTCTCATATGTAAAATATGAGGAATTTTTAACATTTGTGCTATCTTCCAATTTTTCTGCTCCTCTCAATTTTTCAGTTATATTATTGTTTATATATTCAAAAATATTTGTTGAACCCATGCTATATTCTAGTCCCCTAGGATATATAAATGAACAAAATAAATGTTCATGCCATTTTATAGTTTACATTATAGAAAAACAAAAAAAAAACAAACATTGAATTTAAGTAAATAATGTGCTAATGTTAGAAGATGACAATGATAATGTTGTATCCTCCTAGGGCACAGATGTTGCATTTCATCATTATTGCTAGGCACAGAAGAACCAAGAGATGCCCCAATGAATCTCTTAGCTTCCAAATGCTTCCCTGCACCCACTGTGTAGCATCATCCATGGCTCTTCACGGAGTTCACACATTGGCCAATCATCCTGGCCAATGTGCTAACTCCTTTCTTGGCCTGATGGTCTACTGGCATGATGACTTGAAAGTGTCTAGCTGTGGTATTCATACCTGCAAGTTCAGCAGATCCTTCACTGTGTTCTCTGTTAGAAACAAGCTTTTGGAAATACAGAAATCACTGATTTCAGGCACAGAAATTGCATCTCCACAGAGGGGCCATTGTGGGTGGCATTAAGAGAAGGCAATCTTCTACTCCTTTTGTTCCCAGAGTAATATATTCTAGTTATTGAGAAAACACCACTGTATATTAGGACTTGGTTTGGTATGTGTACCATAGCCTGTAAGACATCAGTCCTAACCCTCAGTTTTGTCCTCAAGCTGATTTTCTTTTAACCTGAGTCTATAATGGGTTATTTTGCCATCATTCTTCTGGGTCATTAGGTATATGGAAAGACAAATAGATCTCATGTCATGAGCCAATTATCACATGTCTTTATATTTAAAATGTGTTTGTTTCTAACTATGTTGTATAAAATACTCATGACATTCTTTAAGTTCAAATGTTAAGCTTGCAGAGGCACTATAGACAGACAAGAAAAATACATGTACTTATAAGAATAAAATTGCTGCCTTACAGATGGAAGAGATAATCTGCCACTAAGTAGCTAGATTTTATCCTCAAAGAGTAATAATATATTAAGAAATCACTATGTTCTCTGCTGCTGACATGCTGGACATTAAAGTGTCCGTTGCTAGTTCAACTTTGGTAAGAAGAAGTCCTTGCTACCAGTCATCACAGGCCCTCATGCCATGCACAATACATTGCACCAGTACTAGAAGGGGCAAGCGCAAGGCTGGACTATCTCACAGGACAGGAAGTCATCCTATCTGTCCACTTATTGATGACTTCTCTGTAGTATAGGCTTTCTGTTGGACATAAACTTCAAAAATCTACATCTTGTATCCACTCTCCTAAGACTATCCACAACCCAATTTCTCAGACAACCTTGTCTTGAATCTTTAAATTTTACTCCTTTCAAGGCTTCTGACTAAATACTCTGACATCATTATTCACTTGCCAGGTGTCCACATATATCCATATCACAGGCTACTTCTTCATACATGCAAAATGAACTTCTAAGTATACTGATCATAGCTCTTTCTCCTACGGGAATTGCTCTTAGCCAATGGTCTGAGTTAATATTAATGGTGACAGAGTTTACTTATGGCTAACACCAAAATGGTGTTCAATTCTGACTTGTCTGAGAACTGAACTCAAGTGTTTCTTCTCTTCAGTTGATCATAGGAAGTAATCCAGAAGTCAGGTGACCTTGTACCCAGCTTGCCAGAGATAATTCTAGCATATGCCAGGTATCTCAGAGTAATTAATAGCATTAACTTTTACTCTCAAATGCATCTTAGTTTGGATAACTCTTTCTAAGGTCACTCTACCTATGAAATCAGAAATAAAATTGAGAAAGAGGCATCAATATGGCAAAAGTACATGTCATGAGCTGTATGTTAATGTAATTTACTGATATATATTTGAACCTGCTCAGGCTTGATTCCAAACACTCCATTTCTACCCTATGACAGATTGATGCTATGCTCATCTGTTTTATGATAGGTATAATCAAATACTTGTCAGGACAAAAGCTGCAGTCACATAGTCATTTGGTGTTTCATGGTCAGGCACTTGGTCTTTACCAAGGCCCAATAATAAATCAAGAGCTACTTTAATAATGGTTACCATTTCTCTGTTGCAGAAGAAAAGGTCTTGCTGTAGAATTCTAGAAGTCTGTACCTCATCTCTTTACTGGGGATTGCCACAGATAACACAAAGCATCCTTTACTATCATGAAAACTTCCAGCACTATCAGATATTCTAGGATATAAAGCCTGGCCTACACCCTTCTATATGCTATGGGACCCACTCTAAATTGACAGTCTTCTGATCCATTCAATGAATGGCACTAAGCATTACTGCCAGGTAAGGAATGTGCTGCCACTTTATTAGTAGTAGGTAGTAGGAATGATTTGCCATGCTGCAGATTTCACTGGTATGGCTAGTCCCTTAATATTCATGAGATTCATTACCCACCCTCTGGAATGCGTGTGCCTTTCCTAAGGCTTCTGGAATGCTACTATAATAATACTTGCCATCTCCTGCTTACCAGGTCCAATTAGCATGATATTATCAGCATAGTTTACTCGCATGATATTCCAAAGCATATCAACAATAAAGATCTCTTCAAACTTTGTCATGATAAGAGTCAGGTGGAATTAACATATCCAAAAACAAGAGAATAAATGTATGCTGCTTCTTTTCCCATATAAATGTAAATTATTGTTGATCTTCCTTATAGGAATTAAGAAGAACACATTTAACAGATAAATAGTACATTCCAAAAGTCAGAGAGTTTGCTGATTTGTTTCAGTAAATATATTAGTTTAATCACATCAGGTATGACTGGAACTACCACTTGAATCAATTTAGAGATATCCACCATCATGTACCTAATACATCTTTTTTTTTCCCCAAGGACCAACAGGTAAATTAAAAGAGGTCATGCTGGGGACCATTGCTCCTATATATGTTTGAAAACCCAAATAATCTCTTGAAATTCCTTGCAAAATGTGATATTACTTCAGACTTAATTTTATTGAAAAAATGACAAGTTTTCCATTTGGCCCTTCGTATTACTTGGCTCTTGTTGGTTCATACGTCGCAGGTCCAGGAAAATATATTAGGCAGAAGCCTAAGTTACTAAGTGAATGAGTATGAGAATTGATATGTGTGTGTATCCCTATTTCTCCATTATATACACTAGTACTCACTAGAATCACTGTAATATCAACTCATGCTGAAACTTCATTTAACACCAGTATAGCCTTTTGTACAACTGGAGAATTATGATGAGATTTCAGATATTCTGCTGGTAGTGTCACTTCAGAAGTCATGTGCAAGAATCTTCAAATAGTCTGAATAGTCCACTTACTCCAGTACACAATTAACCTCGTAAATGACTCTACATTCCTTTGAAAATGGATGAGAAATGTTTATCAAATATACTTGTCTTGGACTTTACAAGATCCTTTCAAGAGGACCTTCCACCAATCTGTTTTGGAAGAGTGACCTGCATTTCACCTGAAAATTTGATGAAGAATGAATTTTTTCCATTGCAGTGGCTGATATTAGACTTCTGCAGGCAACTTCGAATATGCATTATCATACAAGCCAAATCACACCCAATTAGTCATTTATCTATCATTTGAACACCAGAATTTATTAGCCATCTGCAGATACCTGTGGGTCAAGGAATCTTAATTATTCCCACCTTGTATCAGATAATTAAGTACCATAATAAGTTAAGTCTCTGCAATTCCTGAAGGACATCATTCCACTGATACAAATGCAGGAGTCAATATATCTTCTGGAGTCAATTTTAGACTTCAGAGAAAACCATTATCAAGCTTCTTAAAGATGCTGATGCTCCTTTTCAGTACAACATTCTACTGCCTAGTGAATCCAATCTGCGCAATGTACTACAGTGGAAGGAGTTTGGGCTTTGTAATTACATGGTCAATATTTTAATACTGACTCAGCTATTTATTAACTATAACATTAACTTCTATGAGCTTCAGATATGGAGATTAGAATATGTTGCTTGCAGGGTTGCTTTTAAGGATCAAAAAAACTTTAGAATAATGCCTAAGATATATGGACTTACAAAATGATTTTCTCCTTTGCCATAAGAAAAACAATGCTAACTCTTCACTTTCCATATCCTCCTCTTACCACTTATACACAATCTACTCACTTTGTCCACAAGTTTGACCTACCATTCTCAAAAACAGTGAAGGCATTAATAAATATCAGTGATTCCTTACCCTCTTTTCCTGATATCTTTTTCCATATTTTGCCACAAATTTCACTGAGTACAAGAATACATACCAAATTTGCAGTAAAGTCTCATTGTACAAGTTTAGCAAACTAAAATAAGAAAAAGTATTGTAAGGATTTGCAGAAACTGGCAAAGATTATATATATTACACACAATCTAGAATATAACATATTTTAGGGCTTTTAAATAGAAAATATTAAAATTTGAAAAGAGAAGAGAAGAGCCAGATGGTGTAATAGGACTCTCCAATGATCATACCCCACAAAAACATAAATTTGAACAACAGTCAATAGATGAAAATACCTTCACAAGAGCAAGAGATTACAGGACCTGTTTGTAGCACAGTAGTAAGAAAAGACACACTGAATTGAAGAGGGTAGAAAAGAGTTTTACATTATCCATGTCACCCCTCTTCCAAACACAGGCAGCACAATGCAGTAACAGATACTCTTTGCTTGGGGGAAAGAGAGGAATGTGAGCACAGTACTTTGTTTTGGCCACCAATACCAAGCCTGCCTCAGCATAAAGCCCAACACTAAGCAGGCCACCACAGCCCCAGAATCCTGGCTGGTACCTGAAGACTGAGCCTACAGGTCTTTCCCAGAACCAGACAGGACACCTAAAGACCCAGACTTCAGGCAAGAAAGGTGGACTCGATCCCCTGGTTTACACCATCACTGGACAAACTTCAGCAGCCCCAGAATCTGGAAAGACCGTAGCAGCAGCAGGCCTCAGTAGCCACAGGCTTCTATCTCACCCCAGTGGTTCTTCTATGTTTTCATCCTATCCCAGCACTATGCTGGCCTCAGCAATCTTGGGCTTTGGAACTATACCAGAGAGCCTTTCAAGAATTTCTAGATGGGCTGACTAATGAAGGGCTTTCTCAGATAAAGCCAGTCTGTGAAGGCTACAATGACAGAAATGCATGACCACAACAATAAAGAATAAACAGTATCAACAAAAAGACAAAATAAAGTGCCAGTGACATACCCTCCCCTCCCCAAATGAGACATATGAACTTTCTAAAATGGAATACAAAATAACTATTTTAAGGATGATCAGAGAATAAGAAAATAGAGAAACTCACTGAAAATATAGAGAAATTCAATGAAATGAGGAAAGAAATAAATGACCATAATGACAAAATTAACAGAAATTAAAATAATAAAATATCAAACAAAAAACTTGCAGCTGAAAAATACAGTAATGAAGTGAAAAATTCAGTAGACAGAATTAACAGAAAAATTGATCAAGCAGATGAATGAAATCTCTCAACTTAAAGACAGATTATTTAAAAGTAAATAGATAACAAATGAAAAGAAATGAAGAAAATTTCTAGGATTCATACAAGAGCCATCAAAAGAGTAAATCTTCTAATCACAGAAATTCAGAAAGTAGAAAAGAAAGATATAGGGATAGAAAGCATACTTTTAAAAAATAATAGAAAAATTTCCAAACCTGGAGAAAGATAACTATCCAGAAAATGAAAGGACAATGCTCACCAAACAGATTCAATTCAAACAAGACTACCTCAAGATATATTAAAATGAAACTGTCAAAAGTCAAAGACAGAGAAAGGATCTTGAAAGCAGTGAGAGTAAAAAAGTAAGTTCCAGTATGGCTAGCAGACAACTTCTGGGCAGAAACCTTACTGGCCAGAAGAGAGTAGGATAATCCATTTAAAGTGCTGAAGGAGAAAATGACAAGCAAGCATACTGTACCTAGCAAAGCTATCCTTCACTAATGAAAGTGATAAAGATTTTTCTAGACCTGTCAGCCCCTGCAAAAAAACAAAAGACAAACAAACAAACAAAAAACAGAAAAAGCTTAGGGAGTTCATCACTACCAGGCTTGCCTTACAAGAAATACTAAAGGAAGTGATTCAATATTAGAAAAAAAAAGATGTTAATGATTAACACAAAAACAGCTGAAGCTATTAACTGGTAAAAGTAAAAACACAAATTCAGAGTAATCTAGTACTATAATGATGAAATGATGTTGTGAAACACATTTTAGGAGATAAAACTATTAAAACTTATATGATAATTTGTTGAGATAAATATTTTAAAAATTTGAAAATCAAAAATGTAAAATATTGGGGGACAAGTGAAGTAAAAGTCTGAAGTTGTCTTTTTTGTGATTACAGTAGTTTTTAGCTTAAAATAATCTATTATAATTACAAGATGATTTTGCAAGCCTCATGGTAACCGAAAGCAAAAACCTACAGTAGAAGCACAAAAGTTAGAAAGCAAGGAGTCACCAACCCAAATGCCCATTGATGATAGATTGGACAGGGAAAATGTGGCACATATACACAATGGAATACTATGCAGCCATAAGCAACGACGAGTTCGCGTCCTTTGTAGGGACACAGATGAACCTGGAAACCATCATTCTCAGCAAACTGACACAATAACAGAAAATCAAACACCGCATGTTCTCACTCATAGGTGGGTGTCGAACAATGAGAACACATGGACACAGGGAGGGGAGCATCACATACTGAGGTCTGTTGAGGGGGGAGCTAGGGGAGGGACAGTGGGGGGTGGGGAGTTGTGGGGGGATAACATGGGGAGAAATGCCAGATGTAGGTGATGGAGAGGAAGGCAGCAAACCATATTGCCATTTATGTACCTATGCAACAATCTTGCATGTTCTTCACATTTACCCCAAAACATAAAATGCAATAAAGCATATATTATTTTTAAAAAGCAAGTAGTCAAAGTATAGCACTAAAGAGAATTACATAACCACAAAGAAAGCAAAAGAAAAAGTATCTACAAAAGAACTATAAAGTGATAGTAGTAAGCCCTTCTCTATGATTAATTACCTTGAATGTAAATGATTAAATTCTCAAATCAAAAGACAGAGTGGATAATAGGTTAAAAAACAATACCTGTATATATGCTGCCAAGAAACTCACCTCAGCTGTAAGGACACACATAAATTGAAATGGAAGGGATGGAAAAAGATATTCCATGTAAATGAAAACCAAAAGAAAGCAGGAGTAGCTATACTTCTATAAGATAAAATAGACTTTAAGTCAAAACTTGTAAAAAGAGACAAAAGAGGTCATTTTATTGTGATAAAGGGATTAATATAGCAATATCACTGGATTCTGCCAAACATTTAAAGAACAAGTCCAATTTTTCACAAACTCTTCCAAATTTTGAAAAGGGAATACTTCCAAACTCATTTTATGAGGCCAGCACTATACTGATCCCAAAGACAATCAAGAATACTACAAAAAAAGAAGATTTCACTATAGATAAATATCCCAATGAGCATAAATGTAAAAGTTCTCAATACAATACTAGCAAACCAAATTCAACAGCACATTTGTAAAGATCATTCACTATGATCAAATTGGACTCATCCTAGAGACACAAGAAGGGCTCAAATACACAAATTTTAAAAATGTATTACAAAATGAAGAACAAAATTTATAAGATTATTTAAATCAATGCAGAAAAAATGAATTTGACAAAATTTTATTTTCTTTCACAATAAAAATCTCTCAACAAATTAGCTATATTGGCAATGTATCTCAATAAAATAAAGGCAATGTCCACATGAAAAAAACCCAGCTAACATTATATACAACTCAGAAAAGTTGAAAGCTTTTTCTTTACAATTGGGGAGAAAACAAGGACACCCACTTTTACCACTTATTCTCTACATAGTACTGGAAGTCCTAGACAAAGCAATTAGGCCAGAGAAAGAAATCAAAGGCATCTTAACAGGAAAAACAGAAGGTAAATTGTCCCTATTTGCAGAAAACATCATCTCATGTACAGGAAACCTCAAATACCCCACAGGAAACCTCAAATATCCCACCAAAAATATTTTTTAAACTAGTGAATAAATTAAGTAAAGTTACAGGATACAAAAAATCAACATTTAAACAATCAGTAGCATTTCTATACACTCACAGCAAATTATCTGAAAAAGAAATCAAGAAATAACTCCAAAAACAACTTAAAAATAAATTTAACCAAGAAGGTGAAATATGTCTACACTGAAAATGATAAAACATTGCAAAAAAATTTAAGACACAAATAAATGGAAAGATATCTTGTGTTTATGGAATTAGTAGAAATGATAAAAATGTCTATACTACCCTAACTACCTTAAGTAATCAACAGATATCATTCAGTTCCTCTAAAAATGTCAATGGCATTTTTCATAGAAATGTATTTTTATGGAGCTACAAAAGACCTCAAATCGCCTAAGCAGTCCCAAGCAAAAGAATAAATCTGAAGGCATCCGACTGCCTGACTTCAAAAATATTACAAAGCTATAGTAACCAAAACAGCATGTTTAAAACAGCATGACATTAAAACAGACACATAGGCCAATGAAACAGAATAGAGAGTCCAGAAATAAATTCACACATTTAAAGCCAACCAATTTTTGACAAAAATGCCAAGAACACACAATGGGGAAAGAACAGTTTTGTTAATAAATGGTGTTGTAAAAACTGGATATTCATAGGCCAAAGAATGAATTTGAAAATTTCTCTCATATAATATACAAAAATAAACTCAAATATTTGATGTAAAACCTGAAAGGATAAAATGATTTGGCAAAAATATAAGGGCAAAGCTCCATGACACTGGTTCAGATAATGACTTTTTGGAGATAGGACTCCAAAAGCAAAAATAGAAAAATGGGATTACATCAGAATTAGAAGTGTCTGCACAGCAAAGAAAATAATCAATAGTGTGAATAGACAACCTACAGAATGGGAGAAAACAAAGTAAAACACACACATGATAAAGGGTTTATACACAGTATATATAAGAAAGTAAAACAACTTAATGGCAAAAAAACAAATTACACAATTAAAACGCGAGCTAAGAATCTTAATAGACATTTCCCAAAAGAAGATATACAAATGGTCAATAGGTATATGAAAAAATGTCCATCACTAATCATCAGGAAAATGAAAATTAAAACCACAATCAGATATTACCTTACACCTGTTAGAATGAGTATTATTAAAAATATGAAAGATAACAAGTGTTTGCAAGGGTGTGAAGCAAAGAGAATCTTTGTACAATGTTGATGGAAATGCAAGTTAATATAGCCATTATAAAAACAGTATGAAAGTTTCTCATAAAATTAAAAGAAGAACTACTATATGATTCTGCAATTTCACTACTGGTGATATATTAAAAGGGGAAAATCAGCATGTTGAAGACATGTCTGTACTTCCATGTTGATCACAGCATTATTCATAATAGTTCAGATATGTAATCAACCTATGTCCATCCATGGATTAATAATAAAAATGTAGTTTATATGCACAATGGAATACTATTCAGGCTTAAAAAAGAGAGTCCATAATTCACAACATCAGTGAACCTAACCGACATTATGTTGGTGAAATAATCCAAGAACACAATGACAAATACCACATAGCATGATTCATATATAGAATCTACAAAAGTTGATCTCATAGAACTAGAGAAATGAATGGTAGTTACCACATTACCAGGAGCTGAGGTGATTGGGGGTAGGGGTGATGCTGGTCAAAAGGTAAAAAAAAAAAAAAAAAAAAAAAAATCAGTTAGATAAAATTAAGTTCAGCAAATCTATTATACAACACAGTTAATATAATATTCTTGAAAAATGCTGAGAGTGGTGTTATGTTCTTACTAAAAAATGATAAATACATGCAGTTATGCATATGTTAATTAGCTAGATTTTGTCATTTCTCAATGTACCTGTATTTTAAAATATCATGTTGTAAATAATAAATACTTACACTTTGATCTGTTGATTTAAATAAAATTGGAAAAGAATTTTATCTTTTTGAAAGTACTAATGCTGATTTTTCCCTAATATATTTAATTCATATTTCAAAATTACACTAATACTCATTTAGCACTAAAAAACATAGAGGCATAACAGAGGCCATGGCCTGAAACTCTGAATTATGCCATAGCCCAATTCTTTGTTTCTTTCACTTCAGTCTCTGTTTAGGTTCTTTTAAAATGGATTAAGATTTGGCAAACTACAGTCTGCTGGGCAAATCTGGCCCACCACCTGTTTTAGTAAAGTGTTATTGGAACATGTTGACACTTATTGATTTATCTGTTGTCTGTGGCTGCTCTCGGACTACAATAGCAGGGCTGAATACTTATGGCATCTAGTCCCTAGGAAGTCTCAAAATATTTACCATTTGTCTCTTTACAATAAAGGATCTTCAGTTTCTAATGTTGCTCATTAGAAGTGTCACAGATAGCCTTGCTGAGGTTCATATCACAGTTAAACCAACCAAAGCAGAATGACTTTAGTCAATCCTAATCCCTTAGTAAATCCTAATTCACTGAATGAAATCCTAAAGTAAAAGTATCTTGAGTTTTTATTTTTCTTTTATATATAACATTTTTGAAGTTGTGTGAACAGTCATCTTTCTGAGGATGAACCAAATAATGAGTTATTCCTTAAATCTACACGTCTGTAATTATATATATTATAGATTATGTCTTCTACCAAACTAAAAAGTTATCTTAAACACTGCTTTGCTACACTAAAGAATTTACAGATGCTTCTTGACTTGTAATGGTGTTACATCTGATAAATCCATGTTACGTACAAAATGCATTTACTTCTGGCACCATGGGAAATGGTTCTGACTAATCAGATGGTTCCATTGTGATTTTTCAACTTTATAATAGTGAGAAAGAGATATACATTCAGTAGGAATTGTAATCCCATCATGTGCCATAAGAGGCTCCTCAAGTTACAATGGAGTTATATCTCAATAGCCCATTGTAAAGTAGAAAACTCATAAATCTACCCATCATAAGTGAGAGACCATTTGTATATGAAGACTATGGTTAAATGACCAGTTTTACATAAAACATTTAAAGTATACTTAATGAAAGTTCTGGAACAAAACTTTCTTTTTGGGGATTGCTACAAGCAAACTATGTAACCTCAAAGACTCCACTATCTGAACTTTAGCCTTCTCCATTTGCAGCTAAAGTTCTATAACTTAAGACATAAGGCAAGTAGTGTAAATGTTTCAAAACTGCAATAAAGCGCAGGAGCTGGCCACACAAAATGTTTTGCTACAGCAGAACTGTAGTAATTTATGGCAAAACCTTATTCCCATTCTCATCAATCATATCTTGAAACACGCTGTTAAGATTTCCATTTTTTAAAGAATGAATGGAAATACTGAAGCAGCACACTTACTTTGATTTTCCTGGCTGAATTTGGCATCTAGTCATTTTTTGTAAAAAAAGAACTCTCATTTTGTCCACTGTCATTAGGTTGCCAATTTCTTGAGAATTCTGAGTCCCAATCTGATTTCTAACTAACTGCCTTATCTCACTGGTTTTAATCTCATTTCCTAATAGTGCTTTTCCTGGAACACATGCTCCTGCTGATTTCAAAGCACACTTACTCTTGGCATTGTTTATAGGCCTTTTCCTACCACTTTTATTTCTTTATTCCCTCTCTCCCTCCTGGCCACCTTCCTTCACTAAAATATAAATTGATTAGATAGCATCTGCAAATGGAAAAAATTATTACTGAATGAGTCAACACCCACATCTAATACCAGGTAGAAAAAATGTTTCTGGTTTTTTTTTGTAAACTAGCCACTGAATAGACTAATTCACAGATAGACTTACAAGCTTGGAGTTTTAGGACAGAGTTTCCTCACATATATATCACACATATAATATATATACCACACATATAATTTATTCCTTGTTTAGGAAAAAATTTTGCTTCAATGTGGCTTCACTAAAGACTTTGCCAACTGCTACCTAGTATCACACTGTCAGGATTCCTTCAATGCTGTGTTTCTTCTACTCACCAGACACTTCTGTGCTACTTAATAATCTTATTTCTCATTTCCTGTATGTTGTCTAATCTCCCTCAATAAGATTAAACATTTTTAGAAGATAAGATATGTGCCATTCATTCCTTTCCATTCTCCTATTGTAACCCACATAATTTGCGGTACGCACTCTATCCTCAATAATTGACGGCTGATTTGTCCCTGTGATGAGCGTACCCCTGTAATGAGAATGCCTATTGATCTTGTCTGTTTTACCTGAAAATGCATGAAAAATATCTCACCAACTTTTCCTGGAAGTTTTAACATTGGAGTTCTACTACAAATATTGTAGATATTGTCTTCCAACAGACAATGAAATTATCTTAAACAATGCTTTGCTACCCTAGATACTATATATGAAAACTAGGACTAAGTGGCCAGTTTTATTTAATAATGTTAAGGTATACTTAATCAAGGTGCTAAAAAATTGGTATTAAAATAAAGAAAATTATAGCCTATTTCTTCTCTGTAAAAATTTTAGATATAAATATGCTGCTATAAATATGTAGCATTCAAAATTTTCCCAAAAAATAAAAGGCTAAAGGAAGTGGGTTCTAAAATCCAGTTTTAAAAGTTAAAAATAACTAAGAAAAATGTTTCCAGTTATATGCTTTTTTCAATTAAAGGATACGGCTCCTATGAAGCACATGTAGTTCCAGAAACAAGAGCCCTTAGAATGCAAGAAAACACACTGAAGGAAAAATGTTATATAAAATATTAGTTTACCTTAATCAGATATTTTAGAAAAAAGGAAATAAATGTGATGACAGAGAAAAGCTGAAACAGAAAATGGCAATAAAATTATGTTTTAAAAGAAAAAGAGGTGGAGATATTGATGTTTTCTTGCTGGAGAAAGTAAACCAATACATTATCAAAAATCTTAACTATGTCAATTATATTTGGTAAGTAAGTGCAAATATCCTAAGGAAATAATTATGAGAATAAAAACATAAACATTTAGAGGTTCTTAAAATATTATTTATAGCCACAAATAGTCAAAGCAACCTAAATATCCAAGAATAGGAGAATTCAGTATTTATATAATGGAAACTTTATAATATACATATTTTTAAGGCTTGCATGAGGAAATGCTATGGAAACAATAGCTGCTCAATTTCTGTGCCAGCAGCATATTGGGCACATTACAGGCATGATCTCATTTAATCTTCAGATTTTCACACTGGAAATTATTACTCCATTTTCACAGATAAAGAAACTCTCACCAGAGGAGTTACTCAACTTGTCCAAGATAAGAAAGCTAGTTAGTAAATGCCGTAAGTGGAAAACTCTGTACTATATTTCATTACCACTTATTCTATATTGTTAAATGAAGAAACCAAGTTATAAAGTTGTATATTTATTTTTTTCATAACTGTAAAAATGCATTAAATGCATTACATTGAAATACAGCAACATCTAAACAAAGAAATTCCTAAGTCATAGAATGATTAAAAAAAGAGTTATTTTTCTTTTTAAAAAAATTTAAAAAGAAATGTTTCTTTCCTTAAAAAGAAAATTTTGGGGAGACGGATCCAAGATGGCCGATTAGGAGCAGCTCAGGATTGCAGCTCCCAGCAAACCTCCCACAGAGGGTGAGTGGACGCCGCATTTCCAGACGGATTTTTATTGCCCACAGACCAGGAGATTCCCAGGCGGAGGAGCCCCATGGGTCACCAGCACGGCTGTTTCGGCCTGAGTGGCTGTTTTGGCTGACACCCTAGTGGGGCTGTCTTGGCTAGTGCCATGGTGTGGCAGTTCTTTGTACAAAATACACAGGTCTGGGCACCATTTTAGCTGGCAATTGGAGCTCTGGGAAGACAGAGTCGCCCATTCAACTGATAGAAAAGGGGACTGAAACAGGGAGCCAGGCCAGGAGAGTCCTGGGCAAAAAAGCACCATGAATCTCAGCATGGCTGTTTCAGCCGGAGCAAGCACAGTGGATGGCTGCACAGGATATCACACAGATCCCAGTGCCTTTTCAACAGGCAACTGGAACACCTGGGGGATAGTGGACTGTTCTCTCTGAGGCAGGGAACGAGGTTATTGGGCTCGGCTGGTCCCACCCCAACAAAAAAACAGCAATCTGAAATGCTCTGGATTGAGAGTTTCACAGCAAGCACAGCTGAACCCGGGACGGTCCAGTTCTGTGTGGGAGGGGCATTCGCCATTACCAAGGCAGTCCACCACTACGCAGGTAGTCCACCATTGCTTAGGCAGCCCGCCATTGCCAAGGCAGCCCACCATTACAGAGAGAGTCTGCCATTATAGAGGTGGGCCGCCATTTCTGAGGTAGTTCTAACTACACCCGTATAAACAGGACTGCAGGGAAGTTCACATGGCAGCTGGGTGGAGCCCACAGCTGCTCAGCAAAGCCTCTGTAGGCAGACAGTGACTAGGCTGCCTCCTGGCAGGGCAGGGCAGCCCTGAAAAAAGGCAGCAATATAACAAAAACTCATAAACAAAGCCCTTAATCCTCGGGACAGAGCACCTGGGGAACAAAAAGGGGGTTTATGAGTTCTGCTGC
>CAUYQU010078971.1:0-11770 GCA_963574635.1 Cheracebus regulus
GAAAGAAAGAAAGAAAGAAAGAAAGAAAGAAAGAAAGAAAGAAAGAAAGAAAGAAAGAAAGAAAGAAAGAAAGAAAGAAAGAAAGAAAGAAAGAAAGAAAGAAAGAAAGAAAGAAAGAAAGAAAGAAAGAAAGAAAATGTATTTTACCCACCTAGCTCACTGAACATCATAGTTTAAGTAGCCTACCTTAAACATGCTCAGAACACTTACATCAGCCTACATTTGGGCTAAATTCTCTATTACAAAGCTTACTTTATAAAAAAAAAAAGTGTTGAATCTCTCATATAATTTATTGAATACTATACATTATGTTAAAATTGTGACAGTTTCGCACCAACATAAAGTCAAACAATTGTAAGTTGAACCATTGTAAGTTGGGAACCATCTTCATTTTACTTCTTTCTCAACCGAACATTATTCCAGTTTACTTTCACTGCCATGTCTTCGTCATCATTTTTTTTTTTTTTTGAGGTGGGGTCTCGCTTTGTCACCAAGGCTAGAGTGCAGTGGCATGAACATGGCTCACTGCAGCCTCCACCTCCTGGGCTCAAGCACTGCTTTCACCTCAGCCCCCTGAGTTGCTGGAACTACTGGAGTGTGCCATCATGCTGGGCTGATTTTTTGTATGTTTTTGTAGAGATGGGTTTTGCCATGTTACCCAGGCTGGCAGTCATCCGTTTTTATTGGACCATTTCATGCTTTGATTTTCACTGTGGGGAAGGATTTCTTAAAGAGTTAGGAAGAGACTCAGGATGTTGTGGTCAGGGGAAAAGGATGCCTTCTGAGGTGGGGCGGTAATCGTTGGTTTCAGGTGTTGCTGACAGAAGAAAATGCAGATTAAGAGAAAAGCATTTAACTGACCAAATAGGAAGCCATATGATCATTAAGAAAGGAGTTTCAGGCCTGGTGTGGTGGCTCATTGCTGTAATCCCAGCACTGTGGGAGGCCAAGGCAGCTTATCACGTGAGGCCAGGAGTTCGAGACCAGCCTGGCCAACATGGTGAAACTCCATCTCTACACATATATATATATATATAATATAAAATTAGCTGGGTGTGGTGGTGTGTGCCTATAATGTCAGCCACTCGGGAGGCTGAGGCAGGAGTATTGCCCAAACCAGGAGGCAGAGCTTGTTGCAGTGAGCTGAGACTGTGTCACTACACTCCACTCCAGCCTGGGTGACAGAGTGAGACTGTGTCTCAAAATTTAAAAAAAGAAAAAAAAAGGAGTTCCAAAAGTGAATCGAGAAGCCAGATCATAGGGTGGCATAAACAAGGGCAGCAGGAACCAGTTCAGTGAATGAAGTTACCCTCAAGGTCAAGACATAGAATTAGCCAGTTGGCAGAGGCTGCTGCCCTCTCTGTTGGAAGGCAGGGAGAAGACACGGAGCTGGGGAAGCAAAGGGCCCCCTGGGACCAGCAGGGAAGGCACAGGTTGAGGGGTTTAGTTAATTTATTATATATATATCTATTTATTTATTTTAAAGATGGGGTTTCACCATGTTGGTCAGGCTGGTCTTGAACTCCCGACCTCAGGTGATCAGCCCACCTTGACCTCCAAAGTGCTTGGATTACAGGCATGAGCCACCACGCCCGGCCGTTAATTTATAATATTTAGAAAGGAATTAGGCATACCTTTTCCTCAACGTCAGGGGCATGAAAAGAGGCCAGATGTAGGGTCAGAAGATTGTTGATGTGGACGTAGGGCACAACGGTGGCACTTGTAACAAGCTGTGGTTCAGAATAGTTCCTCTCTGGCTGGTCATGCCTAGGGATATATGAAATATTGAGGAGTGAATTTTTGGTTGGAGTTGGTAATGCAGAGATATAACCAATAAGGAAGAGAACTGGCCCTCATTTTCCTGCCCTCTCTGTGACCTTGGACAGATCATAGTCTCTTGCCTCAGTTTCCCCATCCATAAAATTAAGAAATTGGATGAAATTATTTCTGAATTCTTCGCTCTCTGAAGGTGGCTGTGAAGCAGATTCTAGATACTGCATAATTGCCCCCAAATGTTCTGACTTTCATGAAGTTATTTCATAAAGCACCCTGAACCTTCTCAGGATAATTTCCCTTTGACTAGAATTAAGATGAAAATGTGATTCAGTCAGTTAAGAACATTAAGGATTGATGATTTATTTTACAAAGAGATGCATCGCTTTACCAAAAAATTCTTTCGAATGGTAAGACGCTATGATGCATTTGAAACAATCCATTTTGCAAAAATATGTTCATCTTCAGCTCCTCAAGAGCATGTAAAAGGAAGAACATTTGCAGAGGTGAAAGTTTAGTGTGACATTAAATCCCAGCGTTGCTCTTTACCTGCTAATTTGCCAGTTATTATTTCACTTCATTTAAGTTTCTGCTCAAATGTGACTTCCTTGGGGAGTTCTAGCTAAAAATAGTTCCTCTGTCAGTCTCTGTCCTCTTATCCTGTGTTATTTTTATATCAATTATCCTTACCAGATGTTTTATCATATATTTATTTGTGTGTTTTTACCATTGGAATGCAAGATCTATAAAGATAGACATTATTTTATTCATGCTGTAGTCCTGGTACCTAGAATAGTGCCTGGCATATCAGAAATGTACGACAGGTATTTGTTGAATGGATGAAAGAATCTCACTCCATTTCAACCTAGAGCAAAATGGATGTTGAATCCAGAAGAATTTCCAGGATTCTTATTTGGTGATTTCTAGGGTCCAAGGACTATCAACTGGTGACGTGGTCCCGGGATCAGACCTTAAGAATGTGGCGGGTGGATTCCCAGATGCAGAGGGTATGTATTCAGTGCTATTGTGGAGAAATGTACCTGGATCCACCAGAAAGTGTAAGATTCAGGATTTGTGGAAATTAGAGGTTACAAGATAAACATTTTTTTTTTTTTGAGACTGAATCTTACTCAATCTCCCAGGCTGGAGTACCGTGGCAAGATCTCAGCTCACTGCAACCTCTACCTCCTGAATTCAAGCCATTCTTGTGCCTCAGCCTTCCAAGAATCTGGGATTACAGGCCTGCCAACCATCATACTTGGCTAATTTTTGTATTTCTAGTAGAAACAGTTTCATCATGTTGGCCAGGCTGGTCTCAAACTCCTGACCTCCAGTGATCCGCCTGCCTCGGCCTCCTAAAGTGCTGAGGTCACCAGTGTGAGCCACTGTGCCTGGCAAGATACACATTTAATACATACTTACTGGTTGACTGAGTGGCTGGTGTGTGCCACACCAAGGCTTTGAGGTCTTTAAGAACCAACCTCAGTATTCAACCCTTCAAGGCCAGAGTCTAAATATCTTTTCCCCCCTTATTCTAATACAAGATAGTATAAGTAGCTTCCTGAGCCTGTGGCTTATGGGATTCATTTCTTTCTCTTCTAAATGTGCTAAGAAATCTACTCTTGCCGGGTGCGGTGGCTCAAGCCTGTAATCCCAGCACTTTGGGAGGTTGAGGTGGGCGGATGACAAGGTCAAGAGTTCAAAACCAGCCTGACCAACATGGTGAAACCCTGTCTCTACTAAAAATACAAAAAAATTAGTTGGGCATGGTGGCCCATGCCTGTAATCCCAGCTACTCAGGAGGCTGAGGCAGGAGAATTGCTTGAAGCCAGGAAGCAGAGGTTGCCGTGAGCTGAGATCTTGCCACTGCACTCTAGCCTGGGTGACAGAGCGAGACTACATCTCAAAAAAAAAAAAGCTTACCCTTGTACTCTGCAAATGCTTAGAGGCCTCTGCATCCATCAACAGCACCACTTCTATGAAGCTGTTTGTAATTTTTTCCTGATAAATGATATCTGTTTCTTACATGAACCCCAATAGTACCTGATATGAGCTGCTTTTGTGACCCTTGCTCTGCTCTGCCTTATCACAGGGCTCTGTCTGCTCCTCGTTTGATGACTAAATTTCTTGACAGCGGGAAGGTGTCTCACTTGTGTTGCATCTCGCACAGCACTTGGGACACTGCTTCGCACAGAATGAATAGAAAATACTGGATAAAAATGCCAACACTGCTTGGTATGAAGTCACTCGAGTATTTTGATCAGATCTCATTACCTTATTGCATTTTCAATGTGTTTTCTCCAAAAGGTACAATTTGCACCAAATGCCTTGAGGTTATGATTCTTTTTTTTTTTTTTTTTTTTGAGATGGAGTCTCTCTCTGTTGCCCAGGCTGGAGTGCAGCCACATGATCTTGGCGATCTTGGCTCACTGCAACCTCTGCCTCATGGGTTCAAGTGATTCTCCTGCCTCAGCCTCCTGAGTAGTTAGGATTATAGATGTCAACCACCATGCCTGGCTAATTTTTGTATTTTTAGTAGAGATGGGGTTTCACCATGTTGGTCAGGCTGGTCTCAAACTCCTGACCTAAGGTGATCTGCCCGCCCTAGCCTCCCAAAGTGCCTGGGTTATAGGCATGAGCCACCATGCCCGGCTAGTTATGATATTTTTGCTCCTGGATTAGCTGAATAACTCCATCAAGGCTTGGAGTTAAAATTAATCTTTTTTTTCTGAGGCTTGCATAAACTCTGAACATGATGAAAAATTTCCAGGGCTGAATAATAGGGTCTATTATCCTGGGTGTTTAACCAGGGAGAGCTGGTGATGGGTAAAATCTATTTTGATTATGTCAGCTCTTGGCTGACACATCTCCATCCTTTGTCATTCCCATTTTTAACTCTTTAGTCAGACATGATGATCTTTTCCACTGACTTCTCTAGAACTACATCTTCCACCCTTTGTTGCAGCTTTGTGCAAATGACATATTAGATGGTGTCGATGAGTTCATTGAGAGCATTTCTCTTCTGCCGGAACCCGAGAAGACCCTGCACGCTGAAGATATAGATCACCAGCACAATGCAAGCCACGGGGAGGAAGAAGGTAATTTGTCAAACTGACATCTCAGGTGAGGTGCCACTCTACGCATTGCAGTGATGTGGCAGATACCCCAGACCTGTTCCCTGATTCATTTTCAAAAATGCTTTCCAACATTGAACTTCTCTCTCCTGCTAGCCCTAAAGGAAGATCCCCCTAGCAGTCTCCTGGAAGAGAGGAAATCAGATCAGTTGGGACTGCCTCAGACCTTGCAGCAGGAATTCTCCCTGATCAATGTACAAATCCGGAATGTCAATGTGGAGGTACTTAGTTTAATCAACTATATCTCATGTTTGCGAGTGGCAGTTTGTGGGAGAGGGAACCACTTCAGCAATGATTTCAGTTAGCAAACAGCTTTGCAGCTTTAACAGAATTCTCTCTGCTTGCTTTTTTATTTCCTGGGTTTTCTGGCCAGGTGCCGTGGCTCACACCTGTAATCCCAGCACTTTGGGAGGCCCAGGCGGGTGGATCACTTGAAGCCAGGAAGCCAGGAGTTTGAGACCAGCCTGGCCAACATGGTGAAACCCCTATCTCTGCTAAAAACACACACACAAAATTAGCCAGGTGTTGTAGTGGGTGTGGTTCCAACTACTCAGGAGGCTGAGACGCAGGAATCACTTGAACCTGAGAAGCAGAGGCTGCAGTGAGCCAAGATTGCACCACTGCCTTCCAGCCTGGGTGACAGAGCAAGACTCTGTCTCAAAAAAAGAGAAAAGGAATGCAGACTTTCTTCTTAATCTTATTCTTTTCTCCTAAGAGCAGCCAAAGGAGAACCTGATGCTCCTCCTTAGATGCCCCAATATCACATTTTACTACAGAGGAAGATACTTAGACCCGGGAGGCTTAGTTTTTTGGCAGGAGTTGCTACTGAGGTTATGGGCAGAGTTGACTTGGGAAGCCAGCCCTCCAGCCCCTCCAGGGTGCTCTGTGCTGTGCTATTCTCTGCCGTCTTCCCTCACAGGCAGAGGGATTTAGATTCATAGTAAGAAGGTGACCAAAACCTCTTTGTTCACTTAGTCTATGGAACATTTACTCTTCCTTTGGGGCAAGTATTGAAAGTCTTTGCTTCAGAAAATTGAGTATCTCTCCAGGAAAGAGTTTTAAAGCTTGATTAGTTTTTCCTTCACCCAAATATAATGAATAGCAGAAAGGGGTATGTGCTGTTACATAACTATCTCATGGGGCCTTTAAAACAAGTCTGCTGTAAGTGCTTGTAGCCTCACTTTACAGCTGAGGAAACTGAGACATCAAGAGAAGAAATGACTTGTCTGCAGCTATTTGGTGGAAGAAATAACATGTGCATCCCAGTCTCCAGATTTCCCACATGTGTGGTTCTTTTCACTTTACTCCAGCTGCTGTCTCTAGATGGCAACACAAATCAAAAGTTAGAAAGCGTTCTTTGCTTAGTGATCTATATCAAGTCATTTTATACTTCCTTTGTCCCATTTGAGGACAGTATGGATACCTAGTGATCTAGTTTAAGATCTTGATTCCTTTTTTTTTTTCTTTTTTTGAGATGGAGTTTCGTTCTTGTTGCCCAGGTTGGAGTGCCATGGCGGGATCTTGGCTCACCGTAACCTCTGCCTCCTGGGTTCAAGCGATTTTCTTGCCTCAGCCTCCTGAGAAGCTAGGACTACAGGCATGCACCACCATGCCTGGCTAATTTTGTAGCTTTAGTAGAGATGGGGTTTCTCCATGTTGGTCAGTCAGCCTGGTCTTGAACTCCCAACCTCAGATGATCCCCCCACCTTGGCCTCCCAGAGTGCTGACATTACAGGTGTGAGCCTCCACGCTTGGCCTTGATTCCTTTCTTTAAGAGTACTTTTAAAAAATCATTGAGATATAATTCACATACTATAAAATTTACCTTTTTTTTTTTTGAGATGAAGTCTTGTTCCGTCCACCCAGGCTGGAGTGCAGTGGTGCAATCATGGCTCACTGCAACTTCTGCCTCCTGGGTTCAAGTGATTCTTCTGCCTCAGCCTCCTGAGTAGCTGGGATTACAGGTGCACACCACCATGCTCAGCTAATTTTTTTTCATACTTTTAGTAGAGATAGGGTTTTTGCCATGTTGGCCAGGTTGGAACTCCTGACCTCAGATGATGTGACCACCTTGGCCTTCCAAAGTGCTGGGATTACAGGCGTGAGCCACTGCTCTGGCTAAAATATACCTTTTTAAAGTGTATTATCTGGTGGTTGTGGGTATATTCACAAAGTTGTGAAGCCATTCCCACTGACTGATTCCAGAACATTTTCATCATTTGCAGAAGAAACCCCATACCCATGACAGTCACTCCCTATTTCCCCTTCTCCCAGCCACTGGCAATCCCCAATCTACTTTCTTCCCCTGTGGATTTTGCCAGAAGCACTTTTTAAGTTGAGTCTGGTATTAAACTTTTTCCTGCTTTATTTTCCCATCTCAAAATAAATATAACAAGTTTCAGTCTACCCCACAGCTTTGGGAGGAAGCTTTGTTAAAGTCAGAATACTTTGAACTTTGTAGTGGCTCACGCCTATAATCCCGGCTCTCTGGGAGGCCAAGGTAGGCGGATCATTTGAGATTAGGAATTTGAGACCAGGTTGGCCAACATGGTGAAACCCCATCTCTACCAAAAAAAAAAAACCAACAAAGATTTGCCAGGCATGGTGGTACATGCCAATAGTCCCAGTATTTGGGAGACTGAAGTGAGACAATCACTTGAACGTAGGAGATGGAGGTTGCAGTGAGCTGAGATCCTGCCACACTGCCTTCCAGCCTGGGTGACAGGGTCCTGTCTCACACACACACACAAAAAAATAGTTTGAGCTTATTACATTGGTATGAAAATTTAAGAATCTTTTTGAAAACGAATTGTTTTCCACACACATTTGTCTTTGTAGACTCTTTCCCTTCACCCAGCTACTAGGAACATGGAGCGTTCACTTAAATGCACTTGTATCGAAAGACGCTTTGTGGCTTGTCACCAAAGCAATTGTGGATTTGTCTGTTGCAGATGGATGCGGCGGACAGGAGCTGCACAGTGTCTGTGCACTGCAGCAGCCATCGCGTCAAGATGCTGGTGAAGTTCCCTGCGCAGTACCCAAACAACGCTGCGCCTTCCTTCCAGTTCATTAATCCCACAACCATCACGTCCACCATGAAAGCTAAGCTGCTAAAGGTGGGGGTCTGGGTTCCCAAATTCTTCTTGCTGTTCTGCATCTGCATCATTGTCTAGGTTTTTCTTGGGATGGAGTCTGGCTCTGTCCACCCAGGCTAAAGTGCAGTCGTGCAATCGCTGCTCACTGTAACCTCTGCTTCCTGGGTTCAAGCGATTCTCCCGGCTCAGCCTCCCTAGTAGCTAGGACTATAGGCATGTGCCACCACACGTGGCTAATTTTTTGATTTTTAGTAGAGACGGTGTTTCACCATGTTAGCCAGGATGGTCTGTATCTCCTGACCTTGTGATCTGCCCGCCTCTGCCTCCCAAAGTGCTGGGATTACAGGCGTGAGCCACCACGCCTGGTCTGTCTAGGTTGAGTAGAAAAGAATGAAAACTCCATTCAGTGAGATTTGGAAGTCATCTGTTTCATACATGCTTTAGTATTAGCAGTGTAACCTCTGCACTTGCCAATTACTTTGTGTAGAAAACATCAGAGCAGTGGTTCTTAACCTTTTATGAGTCATGGACTTTCTTTGAAGTCTAATGAAAATTATGGACCCTTCCTCAGAAAAATCTGCACAGCGATTACATGTAATTTGAAAATATTGTCCATAAATATGTGAATTGCATATAATCTGGCCACAGATCTCATTAACGCTATGCATTCATCTCAGGTTAGGAGATTTGCAATCCAATTTCATTTAGGAGCCCAGGTTAGGAACCCTGTAATCCAATTTCATTTACATGGAAATACTGGCAAGATGTATTCAGAAGCTAAAAGTTATTTTATAATTAGAAAAAAACATGTGTAAGGTCATAAAAAGAATTTTATCCTATAGAGGGAGCTGGTGTTATCCTAGATGCAAGCTGGCTGGCTGCACAGTGAGTGTCCAGATGGAGGCGCCACAGCCTGGCACCTGTGTTTAATTCTGCAGATTCAGAGACTTGATGCGTCAGTTCGTCCACAGCGAATCAGGTGGAATGTCCATGACAAAGCCCATGAGCTTCTTCATCGCCTTGTTCAGTCTGAGCAGTGTCACAAGTGAAGGGACTGAAGTATTCTGACACACCCAGGCCAACCTGAGTGCTGCTCTTTTTTTGCCCAGTTTGGGTTGTGGACACTTGATTGTTTCATCTTGTTGGGTTATCCCATGGAACCAGAAAATTTTCAAGTGCCTTAAGGATCTCTGAAATGCCATTAACTCAGATCTTGTGGTATTTGACATGTTAAACTTGGAATCTGAATATTTCACTGCCTAGTTTGGACAGATGCAAAAGATAGATTTTTCTGTTAGTATAAACTGATATGATTAGGAAGTGTCTTTAAAGGTCTAATTTGTCTAATTCAGGGCTGGGTGCTGTGGCTCACACCTGTAATCCCAGCACTTTATGAGGCCAAGGCAGGTGGATCACTCGAGCTCAGGAGTTTAAGACCAGCCTGGGCAACACAGCAAAACCCTGTCTCTGCAAAAAATATAAAAATGAGCCAGATGTGGTTGTGCATGCCTGTAGTCCCAGCTTCTCAGGAGGCTGAGGTGAGAGGATTGCTTAAGCCTGGGATGCAGAGGTTGCCATTAGCTGAGATCACACTACTGCACTCCAGTCTGGGTGAGAGAGTGAGACTCTGTCTTTAAAAAAAAGGTCTAATTCAGTACAGTTCAATAGAAATATAATGCAGGTCACATGGAATTGTAAAATTTTCTGGTAGCTACACTAAAAAAATTAAAAGTAACAGGTTGTTTTGGGAATATTTTTATTTAATCCAGTATATCTGAAATATTCTCCTATTAACATATAATCAGTATAAACTTCTGGAGACATACACACTTTTTTTCTGTACTAAGTCTTCCACATTCGCTGTGGATGTTATACTGAGCAGCATCTCTCAGTTTGGACTAGTGACATTTCGAGTGCTCAGTAGTCCCATGCGGATGGTGATAACACAGGCTCAGTTTATATGCCTGTCTTCAGTGTTGTACGTTAGTTTGTGTCTGTAGCATACACCTTAACCCATTTATGCTGGAGGTTGCAATTTTTTTTTTTTGGTGAAAAATCAGACCTTGGCCAGGCACAGTGGCTCACGCCTGTAATCCTAACACTTTGGGAGGCCAAGATGGGTGGATCGCCTGAGGTCAGGAGTTCAAGACCAGCCTGGGCAACATGGTGAAACCCCATCTCTGCTAAAAATACAAAAGGTAGCTGGCCGTGGTGGTGTGTGCCTGTAATCCCAGCTACTCAGGAGGCTGAGGCATGAGAATCGCTTGAACCCTGGAGGTGGAGGTTGCAGTGAGCTGAGATCGTGCCATTGCAATACAGCCTGGGCAATAAGAACAAAGCTCCATCTCAAAAAGAAAAAAAATCAGTAGCATAAAAAAAGAGCAGTAAGATATAAATAACTCCCACAAGCTTAGTGTTTAAATAACGGAACACTAGGCATAATGGGTTTAAAGTATTAGAATTTATATTTTTAAAGAACAAAAAAGATATTATAATTTTCACTGAAGTGAAATTGGTTCCTCTTCTCTTACATCACTGAGAGCAATTTCAGCCTTGGCCAGTGGGTATTACTTCTAAGGTACTGATATTTCTCTTGGAGGGGCTAGTGCTGGGGGTGAGGAAAAGGGCAGAATTCACTATAAAGAAATAATAGTCCTTCTGTTACTAAAAAAGCTGTCCTCTCAATACCCACATGTGTGCTGTCTTGGTTAGGGAAAGAGCTTCTCTAGCAGGGCTGAGGAATAAATCCTGTTTGAACCTCTGTAGAGGTAGAAATTAGATTAGTACACTGTGTTAGAAGCCTTGACTTAACCCTGCACCCAGCTCCCAACATCACGCTGTGTCTGACCACTTTGCAGAAGAAGAGCCAGTCAGGGTCGGGCATAGTGGCTCACCCCAGTTATCCTAGCACTTTGGTAGGCTGAGATGGGCAGATCACTTGAGGTCAGGCCAGCCTGGCCAACATGGTGAAACCCCTTCTCTACTAAAAATATAAAAATTAGCCAGGCATGGTGGCGGGCGACTGTAATCCCAGCTACTTGGGAGGCTGAGGCTCGAGAATCACTTGAACCCGGGAGGCAGAGATTGCAGTGAGCCGAGATTGCACCAGTGCACTCCAGCCTGGGCAACAAAGAGAGACTCTGTCTCAAAAAAATAAAATGCCTATAGGAGAAATATGTTCCTCTTCTTGACTGTGTTTTGGGCTTTTTCTAGATCCTGAAGGACACGGCCCTGCAGAAAGTGAAACGTGGCCAGAGCTGCCTGGAGCCCTGCCTGCGCCAGCTCGTCTCCTGCCTTGAGTCCTTTGTGGTGAGAAGCATGAAATTGTCACTCCAACTTATGCTTTGCTGTTTTGTTTATTTCTTTCTTCCTAAAATCATGAGTTTTCTGGTTTTGTAATGCTGGGTCTTTATTTTGTAATTCAGCTTAAAGACAGGTTGTGGTTTTTAGTTTGTGGATTTTTAAATTTCAGAACCAGGAAGACAGTGCTTCCAGCAACCCATTTGCACTCCCCAACTCCGTCACACCTCCCTTACCCACATTTGCACGGGTGACCACTGCCTACGGGTCGTACCAGGACGCCAACATTCCCTTTCCTAGGACTTCTGGGGCCAGGTTCTGTGGAGCAGGTGGGTCTCTTTGGTTCTCTGATTCTAGATTTTGAGAGGGAGCAGCTAAGAGTGGCATAGATTCTTTATAAATATCTTCATCAGGAAATGTTTGCTTTTATTTCCGGAGAACTCAAACGAGACTTTCATAGTAGTGTTG
>CAUYQU010078973.1:0-63299 GCA_963574635.1 Cheracebus regulus
TCTGGCTTCTCAGTCCCTTTTTCAGTCAACTGGATGGACTGCTCTGACTTCCCAGAGCTCCAGACATCATCCAAAAGGAGACTCAGTCCCGTTTACTCCGCACCAAGAGCCGCCGAGCCGAGGCGCCGGCAAAAAAGCCGCGCCAGCCAAAAGGGTCGCGCTGGCGACCTGTGGGGCTCCTCCGCTGGGAATGTCCTGGTCCGTGGGCAGCGAAAATTTATTGGTAAGTGTGGTATCCACTGGCTCTTTGCGCTTTTACTGGGAGCTGCAATCCTGAGCTGCTAGTGATCGGCCATCTTGGATCTCAGGGCCCTGCTTTTTTATTTTTCTAGTTGCTATGCTATAAATTTAAATACACATATTTAGAATAATATAATCCAAAGTTAATTCAACTCCCAGAAGATAAATAAATTGCTGTTATGTCTGTCATCTCACTTCTCAACTAAAAGACCCTTCTGGTTTACTATTTTAATTTTGTTTTAAATTTACTAAGTATGATTTTTTTTTTAATTTTATTTTTTTTTGATTTTTTAGAGACTAAGTTTCATTCTTTTGCCCAGGTTGGAGTGCAGTGGCACAATAATCCCTCATTGCAACCTCAAACTACTGTGCTCAAGTGATTCTTCTGTCACAACTTCCTGAGTAGCTGGGACTATAGTCAGGCACCACCTTGCCTGGCTAATTTTTTTTTTAATTATTTTTTGTAGAGATGGATTCTCACTATGTTTTCTAGGCTGGTCTTGAATTGCTGAACTCAAGAGATCCTTCCACATTGGCCTCCAAAGTTCTGGGATTATAGGCATGAGCCACCATACCTGGCCACCAACTATAATTTATTACTACTGTTTTGTAAAAGCTAGACTCATCTATCTTTTCACATGTTCACCATTTTATTTTGCATATCATTCCTTCCTGCAAGTCAAACCTTCATTTGTAGGCCATTTATCATCTTCCTGAAATATATCTTGCAAAAGTAATTTTATCAAGTAGCTCCTGATAGTATTCTCCATGATGTATCTTTAGTTTTTGACTGAAATGTTCTATTGAAATAACAGTTTTGTAGGATTTAAATTCCTGTAGTGAAATATTTTAAGAATTTTAAATAAATAATTCCATTATCTTTGGCTTCAGTTATCTCTGTCAAAATAAAAATTATCAATTTGCCATTCTTTTCCTTCTGCAACTTTAGAATTCTTATTTTTTTTTCCTTTGGTGTTTCAAAGTTTCAATAAATCCACAACACAGATTTTTTAGTATTTATACTCCTCCAGATACACGGTGATTTCCAAACACAAAACTACTATAATGTCATTAATCAATTTGGAACAGTTTTTAAATGTGATCTCTTCAAATATTCTCCTTCTTATGTCTTTATTTTCATTCCTTCTAGTAACTTCTTTAGCGTAATGATAGATATTTTCTCCCTCTTCCATTCTTCAATCCTTAACTACCATTTCATACCTTGTGCTTCTTTATTTTACTCCACTGCATTCATATTATAATCTAATTCTTATTTAATAATTTGATATTTGGCTTGATTTAGTCTTCTGTTTAAATAATTTAGTTTTCACATTGAATATTTTCTTTTCTAAAAGGTAAATTTTCTTTTTTTACAGATCTATCTAGTCACTTTCTATTGATAGGTTTTTTGGTATCTTACTTTCAATATCCTTTTTTATTTTTTAATGTAAATATATTCATTACATTATGTTGAAATAGATGATCTTGAAATTTGGAAATAAGAAACTTGTAATATTTCTGTTCAACTAAACATACTATGTATCTGATAAAGCCAATAACTGCTCCTAATTTTTAAGACTATGACTTAAGGCTCTGTGCTTTCTTCTGTGTTTTGAGATGTTTTTCTCCTTTTTAACAAAATTTAAATTGTTTTAAAATTTTTTATTTATTTTGTTTTTTCTGAGGTGGGTCTTACTATTTTGCCCAGGGTGGTCTTGAATGCCTGGGCTCAAGTAATCCTCCCACCTCGGTCTCCCAAAGTGCTGGGAGCCAGTACAGCAGGCCTTTTCTGTAAATGTCTTTCCTTTTAATATTTTCTGTGGGCATCCTTGAAGCCTGATTTGTGTATTTTAACAGAGAATTTAAATTTGCTTCTATGAAAAATGTATGGCTCTACAAACTCAGAATTGTTTCCAACTTTATTGTAAAGCTGAGCTTTTTTTTTTTTAATTATATTCTAGGGGGCTGGGCTCGGTGGCTCATGACTATAATCCTAGCACTTTGGGAGGCCTAGACAGGTGGATTGCTTGAGCTCAGGAGTTTGATGAAACCCCATCTCTACAAGAAATACAAAAATCAGCAGGGTATGTTGCCCTGACCCTGTAGTTCAAGCTACTTGAGGGGCTGAGGCTGAGGCTGCAGTGAGCCAAGATCATGCTGGGTGACAAAGTGAGACCTTATCTCAAAAAAAGAAAAAACAATTGCATCTTAGGGTAGTTTTAGATTCACAGAAAAACTTGTAAATATAGAACAGAGAGCTCCCATATTCCTTACCCAGTATCTCCATTTATTTAAATCTTACATGATTACAGTGCATTTGTTAGAACTGAGAAACCAAGATTGGTGTATTAATCTCCAAACTTTATTCACATTTCACTAGCTACATCACTCCTTTTTTTTTTTTTTTGGTTTGGTTTGGTTTGGTTTTTCAGGATCCTGTTCTTGATGCCATGCTATATTTAACCATCATGCCTCCTTAGTCTCCTCTGCTCTTTGGCATTTTGTCAGGCTTTCCTTGCTTTTCATGATCTTGGCAGTTTGCTTTAAGAGTATTGGTCAGGCATTTTGTAGAATATTCATCAATTTGGGTTTGCGTGATGATTTTTCTCATGGTTACACTGCGGTAACAGGTTTTTGTGAGTGTCGACAGAGGCACATTTCCCTTCTTACATTTTATCATGGATGCTGATATATCTTGTCTTTGACATATCATGTCATGTATTGTAATTTTAGGTAATTGTCATTATGAATTCTTATGTGAGTTTTTAATTGTTTTCTCTTTTTTCAGATCTAAAGGTAGACAAAAATATAACTCCAAGCTAGAATTTACCTATTTTCATAACTTAAAGAAAAATGGAGGAAAATTTATTTAAACATTTTTTTGAAAACTTTGAGATTAACATAAGAACTTACTATATTAATTTTTATGTTGAAAGTTTTCATAGATACTGTTAACTGCCCAATAGGTTCACCTTGCCACTCCCTATACAGAGCCAATTTATCAAGACTGGGGAATTGCAACAGAGAAAGAGAAATTTATACAGAGTTGGCTGTGTGGGACACTGGGAATTTTATTATTACCCAAATCAATCTCCCCAGGCATTTAGGGATCATAGTTTTTATGGATAATCTGGTATGTAGGGCGCCAGTGAATTGGGAGTTCTGATTGGTTGGGTTGGAAATGAAATCATAGAGAGTTGCAGCCATCCTGTTGCACTGAATCAGCTCCTGGGTGAGGGCCACAAGACCAAATGAGCCAGTTATCAGTCCAGGTAGTGTCAGCTGATTCATTGAGTACAGGGTCTGCAAAATATCTCAAACAGTGATACTAGGTTTTACAATAGCAATTTTATCCCCAGAAGCAATTTGGGGAAATACAGAATCTTGCAGCCTCCAGCTCCATTACTCCTAAACAATATTTTCTAATTTTGTAGGTAACTTGTTAGTCCTGCAAAGGCAGTCTAGTACCCAGGAAGGAGGTTTATTTTGGGAAAGGCCAACTGTCATCTTTACTTCAAAGCTAAAGCATAAACTAAGTTCCTCCTAGAGTTAGTTTGGCCTACACTCAGGAATATACAAGGACAGATTGGAGGTTAGAAGCAACATGGAGACAGTGAGGTCAGCTGTCTTTAACTGTAATAATTGTCTCAGTTATAATTCTTGCAAAGGTGGGTTCAAAACTCATTAGTATAGTTTTCTTAATCTTATATTTGACTTTGTGTTGGTCTGTTCTGTTTCTCATTAGTTATGTCAGCAAAAGTTAAGGCTTATCTGTTAGCATGAGTCTTCTCAGCTGGCCACGATCGTGGTGATAATATAGTGTAATAACATTTTTTAGCACAGTGCTGACATACTGTAAGTGCTCAATATATGCTTCCAGTTATTATTATTAGCAATATTATTACCATTAAGTGTAGAAAATATCAAACTGATAAAGGAAACCTAATAGCCTTGTACTGGAACCATGGATTAAAATAATCAATTTCATTGCTTACTGTGACCTTTAGAATACACCATTTCTTAAAAGGAGAATATTATATGCAAGACAAATACTTAGGATCAGATTAGACAGAAATCTATCTAAAAACCCTTTAATTTCTCTATGTTTAATGTTTCAAATTTCTTGCTAAGGCAGTTAATAAATTTGTCTTTATACAAATGTTTTGTTAATGTAACATAATTCAACTTTTGTCAAATGGTAAAAACAATTGATCAGGAAGATGAAACAACCTACAGCTTTGACCACAATTTAGTCTGATGCCATATATTTTTAAAATGTACCCATGTAATCATTGCTGTATTTCCAAATATTTTTAACTTGTTATTATGCATATGTTAGAGATGCAAAAATATTTCCTAGGTATGATTAATGACTATGACTATTCCTGAGATGTTTCTTTTTCAATTTATAGCTTCTACACCAGCAAAAAGTGAGGAATGAAAAATAACCTCGTTATCTTGATGCAATTGCAATCACTGGGTTTTCCTACAGCCTTTTCCATCAACTTTTCATCAAATATCTATTTCATCTTACTGAATATTTATAGGTATTTCATGAAAAACTAGATGTTTTAGGTTTATCCTTATAGACTTTACAAAAAGCCAAGAACTACCATCATTACACAAAGAAATTAGATTAATAATACCAAATTGAAAATAAATTTTACAATGAAACACCAAATAGTTGAACCAATCATCTGTCAGTATAAGAAAAAGCTCAATATAGTTATTCAAAAATTATAATGAAGCATAATTTATTATGTATTTTGGTTCTAGTTATAGTTATTAATTTTGTAACAAAAGTTAAAAGTAGAGTGCTAAATATAAGATTAAGTGATTTGATTATTACATATCAATATCCTGGGAATTAATCAAAATTCTAGTAGCATGATTATATTCAACGTGTAAGCTACCTTTTATCCTTACCTTATTTCTTAGTCTTCACTGCTTCACTTCCAAAATCATAATCTAAAAAGAGACTTACAAGTAATAACAGTTTAACTGAATGATCTTTATATTAAATAACCTTTTTGTCCCCTATTTTGAGGAAGATCATAAGCATTAACTTAGAAGTTTTAGTATGAATTTTTTTTCGAGGTGGAGACTTGCTCTGTCACCCATACTGGAGTGTAGTGGCATGAACTCGGGTCATTACAACCTCCACCTCCCAAGTTCAAGTGATTCTCCTGCCTCGGCTAATTTTTTAGTTTTAGTAGAAACAGGGTTTTGCCATGTTGGCCAGGCTGGTCTCGAAATCCTAACCTCAGTTGATCCACCTGCCTCAGTCTTTCAAAGTGTTGGGATTATTGGCATGACAGTATGAATTTTTAAAAAGAACTTTACTTAGTCTAACTCTTCATATTTTTTATATTTAGTGTTATAACCAAGTCAAATAGTAAGATGCATAAGGGGTTATCCCTAATTAAAGGTATTCATGCTTATAATTATTTCTAGTATCAAAGAAAATCTTTAAAAATTGATTAACATATAATAGTTTCTATCTACATGCAAACTTAAAATGGTCCACAGGAAGTTTTGGGAGTTGAGAAAGCATCCAAACAGAAAAAATTAAATTCCTATGGCTTTCTTTGAGCATTCCTTCTCACCACAAAAACTCGCATGCACTTCCTGTAATTTGGTGGCCATGGTCATGATTTGACTAAGAGAAAATCACTGGTGTATCTGTTTCCTGGATCTAAGCATTCTCTGTTTTGTCTCAGAGAAGGTGACCTCAATAAAAGACATCTGACCTAAGCAAAGGGGATTTACATCTTCTCCTTTCCTTGGATCATACCTAAAAGAATAAAGATATAATTAACCAAAGTTTGAACAGTCCTGTGGCTATTGCCATGGTGGCAACACATTTCCTTTTTAAAGAGATCAAGGGTAAACACCAGACCTATCCAATAAGAAATACTAAAGAGAATTCTTCAATCTGAAAGAAAATGGCTTTAATGAGTAATAAGAAATTCTTTGAAGGTGAAAACTTCAGTGGTAGTAGTAAGTACACTGACAAATACAGAATATTATAATGCTGTAATTGTGATGTGTAAATTACTTATATCCTGAGTTGAAAGACTAAAAGACAAACTTATCAAAAATAATAAATACAACAATAATAACTACAATATCAATAATAACTATACTATAAATACAACAATTACTGCAATAACAACTACAAAAATAATAACGACATAGATGGTGTACAAAGAGAAACAGCAAAAAGTCAAAAATAAGGAAGATGAAGAAAAAGTGTAGAGTTTTTATTAGTTTCTTTTTTTTTGCTTTTAGTTAATTTGTATAATCAGAGTTAAGTTGTATGTTTAAAATAATGAATTATGTCATTTGCAAGCCTCAAGGTAACCTCAAATCTGAAAACCTATAACAGATACACACACACACACACACACACACACACACACACACACACACACACACACACAAAATGAAGCAAGAAATTAAAACATACCATCAGAGAAAATCACTTTCATAGAAAGGAAGACAGGAAGCAAGGAAGAAACAGAAGACCACAAAACAACCAGAACACAAATAAGAAGTAAGTTCTTATTTATCAATAACAACCTTAAATGTAAATGAACTAAATTACCCAATCAAAGGATATAGAGTGGCTGAATGGTTGAAGAAAATAAGACTCAACAATCTGTTGCCTACAAACACATCACGTATAAAGACAGACATAGACTGTCTGTCTTTATAGACATAGAAAATAAAGGAATGGAAAAAGGCATTTGATGCAAATGGAAACTGAAAAAGGCATGAGAGTAGCTATACTTATGTAAGGAAAAGTAGATTTCAAGAAAAAATTATAGAACGAGACAAAGAAGGTGATTGTCACATGTAAACAACTGTAAAATAAAATAACAAGTATAAAAATACATGTACCCCACATTGAAGTACCCAGATACATAAAACAAATATTATTGAAACAAAAGTGATAGAACCTAGTACAATAATAGCTGTAGACTTAAACATCCCACTTTCAGCATTAGACAAATTATCCAAAAATAAAATCACCAAAGCAACAAAGACCTAATCTGCACTATAAATCAAATGGACCATATATCAATGAAGCATTTTATCCAACAACAGAATACACATTCTTTTCCTCAATGTGTGGAACATCCTCAAGAATATACTATATGTTAGGCCACAAAACAAGTCTTAAAATTTTTTTAAAAAATTAAATTACATCAAATATTATCTCTGACAACAACAGAATAAAACTAGAAATGCATAACAAAGATTAAAAAAAGATACAAACACAAATTAAACAGTATGCTATTGAATGACCAATGGATCAAGTAAAAATTTAAAAAGAAAACAAAATAATTTCTTAAAACAAGTTAAAATGAAAACATAACATACCGAAATCTATTGTGTACAGCAAAATCAAACTTTCCCCCTACATTTTAAATAAATTTAAAATGAAGAAAACAATACAAAATTTTTTTGTAAAGATACAATTAACACAATTTTAGCCAGAATAACTAAGAAAAGAGAGAGATCAAAATAAAATCAGAGATGAAAAAGGATATAGGAAACAAAATAATAGGTTTCTTAGAAAACCTAGAAGGAAAAGAAAAATTTCGATTCACATACAACCTACCAAGATTTAACTATGAAGAAATGCAAAATCTGAATAAACCAATAGCAAGTAACAAAGTAGAAGCCACAATAGTCTCCCAGAAAAGACAATTCCTGGAACTGATAGATTCATTGCTGAATTCTACCAAACATTTAGAGAAGTAATAGCAATCCTACTCAAACTATTCCAGAAAATGGAGGTGGGATACTTTCAAACTAATTCTAGGAGGCCAGAATTACCCTTAGCCAGAACCAAACAAAGATTTCTCAAAAAGCAGAATCATAGGCAAATATCCCTGGTGAACACCGATGCAAAAATTTTCAACAAAATACTAGCAAACTGAATTTAATTAACACATTATAAAGATTATGCCTCATGAGCAAGTCTGATTCATCCCAGAAATGCAAGGATGTTTCAATGTAAGCAAATCAATTAATGTAATATATCATATTGACAGATGAAGGAAAAAACTATGAACATTTCAATTGATGCTGAAAAAGCACTTTATAAAATTGAGTGTTTCTTCTTCATAATAATAATAATAAAAACTGGCCATGCAAGGAATATACCTTAACATATTAAAAGTCATGTATGAGAGACCACAGTTAGTATCATACTGAATGGAGAAAATCTGAAAGCCTTTTCTATTAGATGTGGAACAAGAGGAGAGTGCCCCCTTTCACCACTGTTACTTAAAATAGTACTCAAAGTCCTAGTTAGAGCAACCAGAGAAGAAAGAGAAATGAAACACATCCAAATTAAAAAAAAGAAGAAGAAGTCAAATTATCCTCGTTGCCAGAAAACATAAGTTATGTTTAGATAAACCTAAAGATGCTGAATCAATACTAGAACACTAAACTCATTCAGTAAATTTGCAGAATACACAATCAATGGGCAAAAATTAATAGCATTGCTATATGCTAACAGTAAACAATTTGAAAAAGTATCAAGAATGTAATCCCAGGCTGAGTTCAATGACTCATGCTGTAATCCTGGCACATTGGGAGGCCAAGATTGGTAGATAACATCAGGCCAGGAGTTTGAGACCAGCTTGGGTAAGATAGTGAGACTTTTATCTACCAAAAAAATTAACAACTAGCCAGATGTGGTGGCACATGCTTGTAGTCCTAGCTACTTTGGAGACTGAGATAGGAGGATTACTACAGCCCAAAATATTGAGGCTGCAGTGAGCCATGACTGCACCACTGTACCATGCCTGGGAAACAGTGTGAGACCCTGTTTGAATAAAATTTAAAAAGTAATCCTATTTACAATAGGTACAAATAAGACAAAATAACTAGAAATAAACTTAACCAAATAACTGAAAGACCTCTATAAAAGAAATTATAAAACATTAATGTAAGAAATTGAAGAGAACACACACAAAAAACATGGAAAGATATTTCATGTTTATGGATTGAAAGAATCAGTATTATTAAAATGGCCATACTATTCAAAGCAATTTATAGATTCAATGCATTTCTTATTAAAGTGTCAATAACATACTTCACAGATAAAGGGAAAAAAAGTCCTAAATTTTATATAGAACCACAACAAAAAAGCAGAATATTCAAAGCTATACTGAGAAAAAAGAAAAGTGGAACAATAACATTGCCTGACTTCAAATTATACTACAGAGCTATAGAAACAAAAGCAGCCTGTTACTGGGATAAAGGTAGACACATAGACCAATGGAACAGAATAGCGAACACAGAAACAAATCCATACATCTACAGTGGATTTATTTTGACAAAGATGCCAGAGCATACACTGAATAAACAAAAGTTTATTTAATAAATGGTGCTTGGAATATAGTTCAGAAGAAAGTAGACCCCTATCTCTCATCATATACAAAAATTGAATCAAAATAGATTAAACACTTAAATCTAAGACCTCAAACTATGAAACCACCAAGAAAACATTGGGAAAACTCTATAAGACATTGATCTGGGCAAAGATTTCATGAGTAATACTCCAATATCACAGACAACAAAAGCAAAATGGATAAAATGAGATGGCATCAAATTAGAAAGCATCTTCACAGTAAAGGCAACAATCAGCAATGAAGAAACAACCTGCAAAATAAGAGAAACTATTTGTAAAGTATCTATTGCATAAGGATTAATAACTGACATGGTTTGGCTGGGTCCTCAACCAAATCTCATCTGGAATTCCCATATGCTATGGGAGGAACCTGGTGGGAGATAATCGAATCATGGGGGCAGGTCTTTCCCATGCTGTTCTTGTGATAGTAAGACTTGTGAGATCTGATGGTTATTATAAGGAGGAGTTTTTCTGCCCAAGCTCTGTCTTTGCCTGCTGCGAGATGTAATTTGCTCCTCTTTGCCTTCTGCCATGATTGTGAGGCTTCCTGAGCCATGTGAAACTGTAAGTTCAATTAAATCTCTTTCTTTTGTAAATTGACCAGTCTTGGGTATGTCTTCATCAACAGCGTGAAAACAGACTAATACCATAACCAGTGTATGTAAGGAGCACAAACAAGTTAGTAGGAAAAAATTTGATAATTCAATTTAAAATGGTCAAAAATCTGAATAGACATTTACCAATAAAAGACATACAAATGACAAACAGGTATATTAAAAGGTGCTCAATATCACAAATTACCAAAGAAATGCAAATCAAAACTACAATGAGATAATATCTCACTCAAATGGCTTTTATCCAAAAGACAGGCAGTAATTAATGCTGGTGAGAATGTGGCGATAAGAGAATGTGAGTACATTGTCGAGGGCAATATTAATTAGTACAACAACAATGGAGAATGGTTTGGAGGTTCCTCAAAAAACTGAAAATTGAACTACCGTATGATCCAGCAATTCCAGTGCTATGTATATACCCAAAAGAAAGGATATCGGTATCTTGAAGAGCTATTTGCTCTCTCCTGTTCATTGCAGTACTATTCACAATAGCAAAGATTTGGAACCAACCTAAGTGTCTGTCAACAGATGAATGGATAAGAAAGTGTGGTACATATACACAATGGAACACTATTATCCACAAAAAGAAATGAGAATCTGTCACTTGCAAGAACATGAATCAAGGTAGAGGTCATTTTAAGTGAAAAGAGCCAGGCACTGAAAAAGAAACCTCATATATTCTCACTTATTTAGGGGAGCTGAAAATCAAAACAATGGAAATCATGGATATAGGGAGTAGAAAGGCAATTCTACTTCCCAGAGGCTGGGTAAAGTAGTGGGGGCATTGGGAAATGGGAATGGTTAATGCATACAAAAATATAGCTAGATAGAATGAATAAAATCTAGTATTGGATAGCACAACAAGGTGAATAGAGTCAGAAATAATTTGTTATAATTTTTGAATAATTCAGAAAGTAAAATTGTAATGCTCATAACACAAATAAATGATGAATGCTTGAGGTGATGGAAACACCATGTACCCTGATGTGATTATTGTACATTGTATGCTTGTGTTAAATATCTCATGTACCCCATAAATATATATACCTACTATGAACTTGTAAAATTAAAAGTTATAAATAGAAAATATAGCTCCCTAATGGCTAAAAAAGAAAAGAAAAAAGAAAGAAAGAAAACAGGAGAGATTTTAAGGAATAACAAGAGAAAAGTTTGAAAAAGTTCATGAAAAATCCTAATTCTAAGCCATGACTGCCTCTCATGTGTAATCAGAAAACAGCTCAATAACATGAGCTATATGCTTTTAGACTCTGAATTTAGATATTTTTTGATGTTGGGATTGTGTCAATTTACAGAAGAAATCAATTATTTTTCTTTCTAAGGATTTCTTTCTAAATAACAATGGAATCAAATAGGTGGAGATAGAGGTAGCATTCCTTAAAGAGAAAGGGCCTAGAATTTTTCAATATAATATTCTCAATATTCTCAGTATATAAAGTAATATTATAATTAGATACCAAAAATGAAGTTATGGAAAAGCCCATGCTGAATATCATATATGTATGAGTGTGTGTGTATGTGTGTGAGGAACCCACGTTATTAAAAAAAAAATTAATGAAACTGTACCAAGCAATGCAAACTGGTATTTCCCATCTCTATACTTGCATAAGCAAAGTTTCTTATGTGACATTTTCTTTTGAAAAGATGAGGATCCTCAACATCTGAATCTGTGAACACATTTTGAGTGATGAACTCAGAATAGCACTTGTAAGTCAGGACTGATTTTTAGCTATTATAGAAAACATACTTCTTATTTTTCTATTAATGGTGGGTTTATGCTTCAAAGTTATGGACAACATTGCCTTTAGAAGTGGCTTCTTATGTTTATGAAATTTAAATTTGTGTGCTGTCATTGTCTGGAGTTCTTAATTTTTTATAACATTAAAATTAGTTTAGTCATGAAGCAGTGGTAAAAACTCTTTTGGTAAATAGCTATCTTTGTTGTTTAAATTAGATTGTTCACATATATAGTGTGCATTTAACAAATGTCAATAAAAGGAAAGAAAATTACTAAATTAAACCTAAAAATGTCCTCCAAGCTGTTGTGGTTACTCAGATGGAACAGCTCTAAAATATAACATTTTCTTCAAAAGTAGTTAATTTTATTTATAAAATTTTAATCTCCAAGATAGAGGCATAAAATAATGGATCAAGAGCTGGATATGGTTCACAGACATTGTCTTTTACTTGACTTACACTGCAGAGTATTTAAAAACAAAATGGCTTTAGCTACTTTCATAAAAGCCTGGCTCATCTATATAAAGATGTAGGCTTACAACTTGTCTTGACACTTCATAAAACGTGGCCCTATCAGCACACCCACACTTTCCCAAAGCCTAGCAGCTCTTCTGCTTTTGGATAAGAAACAGAGTCCAGTTGGCTACATTCCCCATTACTCCCTGTTGTCATGGCAGCACTTAGGTCAAGTTGCAGGGGCTGTTCACATCACCCTTCCTCTTTTATGTCTCCCATAGTAGAAGTAAGAGAAAAGCAAATTACTGCTTGTATTCTTATCTATTTCACAAGTGGGAAGAGTAAAAATTGACCCAGAGGGATATATGTTTCAGGAAAAGATAAGGAGTTCTTTTTCCCCTGTGAGTGAAGACTGTTTTTCAACCTGTAATTTTCCAAACATTCCTAATACCTGCCTACCCCCTCTAGGCATTTAACTCTGCAAATCCTGCCTTAAGCAGTAACTCATGGTAATAGTGAGAACTGCACCATAAATATTCTCAAAAGTTCGTTATATATCTTACTCCTGAGGGAAGCAGATGTGGTAAAAGATTTTATTAGGAGACAGGAGCACTTCTTTCCACTGTTCAGTGAATGCTATTTTTATTTTTTCACAAAATTGAATAAAAGCCCACGGCATGTGAATCCTATGAAGTAGGATATCTGATAAAAAAAAAAAAAAAGTTATCCAAACTATTCAAAATTGTCATTGAAAGAAAAGTTTTGCTCAGTTTCTACTGTAAATCTGATAATGTATTAAACTGCTTAGTATCAGTGATTAATAATAGATTACTGACTATGGATTTCCAGGCTGCTTTAACAAGATACATCGCTTGCATCTTGACCTTCTCCTATCACTCACAACAACAGGCTCAGTAACAATGAAGTATATGAGGATATAAAGACTTCAGTAAAATAGTAGTTAAATGCTGTACTACAGCATAATCCTATAAACATTTGTAGAAATTTGAAAGGAGAACGCATATTGATACATTATTATAGATTAATATCAAAGTGGTTATGCTGTGATTTCCTGCATATCATAGAATCTTTTGCATTACTGTGGTCTTTCGAATATTCCAGAACCAGAAAAATGATACTCTATATCATGTTCAAAGTACTGGGATGATCTACCACTCTGCTAATTTAATTAAATGCCATTTGGTTTTAATAATCAGTAAACTCAGTTAACATGTGAATATAGGCATTGCTGGAACACTTGACAAAATTACTTTCCTAAAACTGCAAATCTGAGGAAGAGAATATCAACCATGGTAAAATCACAAAATCAGAGACACCTGCTAAAATTGAACTATCATTTCTTCATTTGTTCGTTCAACAAATATTTCTTTGCTAAATGCTCTGCCAGGCATTCCCCTAGGCACCAGATAATAGGGGCAAGTAAAAAAGCCTAAATGCCTGCAGTTAGTGGCGTAGGCCTTATAGTGGTAGAAGGCATGAAGAACACAATCTGAACAACTAATCAACAGGAAAAGCAAAAACTAGGTCAAGGGTCCTCAGACTTGGATGCACACAGTAATCACCTGGAGAGATTTAAAATTCGCCGAAGTTTATGTTTTACCCCTAGATGATCTAGGGTGACATCTGGATGTTTGAAATTTAAAAGCCCTGTGTGACTCACATGTGCAGGGAAGACCGAGAACTACTGGCTTGGAGAAGTGAACTAGAAAATGAAAATTAGGCCGGGTACTACGGCTCACACCTGTAATCCCAGCACTTTGTGAAGCCAAGAGGGGCAGATCATCTGAGGTCAGAAGTTCAAGACCAACCTGGCAAACATGGGGAAACCCCCATCTCTATAAAAATACAAAAATTAGCCAGTGGTGGTGGCATGTGCCTGTAATCCCGCCTACTTGGGAGGCTGAGGCAGGAGAATCATTTGAACCCAGGAGGTGGAGGTTGCAGTGAGCTAAGATCGCACCACTGCACTCCAGCTTGGGGGACAGTCTGGACGAAAGACTCCATCTGAAAAAAAAAAGATGAAGTCGTTAGAGTGGAATGCATTTAAACTGGCAGTTTAATGACAAAGGCCAGTTATGTAAAGATAAAGGTAAAGAACACTCCAGGCAGAGGATATGGGCTCCAAAGCAAGAATGAGCTTCAGGTCTTGGAGGAATGAAGGGAAGTATAGTATACCTAGAGTAAGAAATGATGAAATTCAATAAATAGGAAGGGGTATGTAATGCTCTTAAGCCAGGAATTTGATGACTTTTTGAATTTATTAGAAAGAGTTTGCAAGTCTCTACATAAGTGATATTAGTCTGATTTATTTTATTTTAAACACTAGCTTAATTTTGTGATTCCTTACAAGGATACTTTGTGTTACGTTTTCTCTAATCAAAAATCACAGCTCTATCTTTGATTTACAGTTCATTTGAAGTAACTGTCATTTTATTAAGCATGATTAAAGAAAAAAAATAAACTGAAAAGTTTGCTAGAGAGAAAAAAGAACCTCTGCTTTTCACATAATATTCATCACTAATAAATGTGTATTTTATCAGAATATAAGAAGATATTTCAGTTTCTGTATTTGTAAAATAAATGGACTGTTTCAAACATCACCTTAAAATATGCTGAAGGTTTCCCAGAATTGAAGGTACCTAAACTTTATTAGAGCAGAGATACAATTGGATAGAAATGCAAAGAATGTCTGGAGGAATAGGAAAGAGCCTTAAGATTGCCTGCCAGAGATTAAAGAAGTTTCTGAAGATCTTTGAAATAAAATTAAGAATTGAAAATATTCACATGTCAAAGACCAACATATGAGCTACAATCGATTAAATAAAGAGATTGGAAATAATAGAAATGTAGTGTGGGCTAAATTAGGTAAAAGAGGAGATTAAAATGTTATATATAGATTGAAAAGAACTTGAGTGACCTATACATTTGAGATTATATTCTTTAGCTCTCTTTATGGTGTCTGTGTCAATTCAGATATTTTACATATTTGCCATCTTGTATTAATATTTGTAGATTACTTGATTCATTTTACTTCTTGGTATTGTTCCTAGTATTCTTAAAGTGTGTTTGTGTGTGTACGTGTGTCTCAAGCTCCAATGTCCAACTCAACTCAATTGGATATCTTAGTCTTATTGTGGGACTAAAACCACACTTTCCTCTAGATTATATCTAGGACAGAAGATAGATTTTATAAAAGATGTGAATAATAAATTATGTTTCTGCCCCTTTTATTTATCTTTGCTCCTCATTGAATGTTGAGCTCCAAAAGAGCAAGAAGAGTATTACTTAAAAATTATATCAGCAAAAGGAGAGAGTATAGTATATAAACATTTGCAGCAAGGATTGGATAGCAATGATTCATATTTCAAGAGTTTGTCCAGAATTCTGCCATTTGCGACTTATGTGACCACCAGCTAGCTAATTAATTAATATATCTGGACATATTCCAGGTAATAGTAATGGCTTATATATATATATTTTTAAAGTATTTGACTTAGGAAGTTTTAACACAAATCCAACAGAGAACCAAATGTATTAACGATGCAACTTAAATTCTAAAATATACAGTTAAGGCTGAGCATAATGGCTCATGCCTGTAATCCCAGCACTTTGGGAGTCTGAAGTGGGCTGACTGCTTGAGCCCAGGAGTTTGAGACAAGCCTGGACAACATGGTGAAACCTCTGTCTCTACAAATTTAAAATAAATAAATACATTAATAATAATAAATACAGTTAAAATATAATACTATGCCATTTTTTATTATAATTCCCTAAATCTCGGTAACAGATAACTTCAACAAGAAAACATTAACTAGCATGTGTAAAGCTAGTTATTCAAGGTTTTGGTAACCGAGATTAGACAAAGGCTTCACAATTGCATTTACAGTAGCCACTGGCTAAAAAGAATAACATATTAAAATAAGTGGACATGATAATCAGCCAACTAGCTGTGGCCACCACAATATAGTTACAATTATTTTGCAGAATTATTTATTATGTCTCCAGGGTTATATAGATAATTTTTTATCATTGGTGAATTTTCTTTACTCTGTTGTTTATTGGGAAAAGTGCTTAATTACAAACGAATAAACACATTTATGAAATTAGAGCTTTGTAATTTTCCTGCAAAGTCTTTACTTTAAAAATAATTATATATGAATTAAATGAGTAAATGCAAAGTGACTATAAATACTACCTAGTTCTGGTGTTAGCTTCCAGGTAGGGATAAAGGAAATAAATGTGTCCGTCTAAACATAACTCTAATCCTCACTTAGCATCAGTGACTCACTGCTTTCCATGCCTCATAATAATTTCTGGTGAGAAATCTCAGAGATTTTATTAACATAAAACAGGGTCAGAGTCTTACATTTTAAGTATAATCTTGTTTAGCCTTGTTTCTAGGTCAGTTTGATTTCTCCTACTCTTAGCTCTCAACATCTCTCTGAGGGCATCTCTGAACTGTGTGTACTCTTCCTGTGTGGTGCTTTAATTGATCCACTCCTGATCATTTAGTTAGTAAATGCAGAGCTACAATTTTAACCCAAGTCCACTGACACTGGATCTGTACCCACTTGAATGTAACAAATGCTTTGTGTTTATTTTTATACTATTTAAAATAACTTGATTTAATTACTCACTTTAAGAAATAGAATCATTCAAATAAAAACTGGAATTAACTGAAAACACCATTTACCAGAAATATTGGTGAGTACTGGTTTCTTTGTCAATTGAGTATCTCTGTCTCTCTCAATTACACTAAGTTTTAAAAATTGAGAATCTAGTTTTTAAAGACCTTACATGGTCTTTATCCAACCTTGGATAGGGGGCATTTGGTGCAAATGCACACTTGAGGCAAAATAGAACAGTCTTGTTCTCATTTAAAATGTATGGTTTATATTCATAGGTAAGGTTAGATTTAAGCTCAAAATCTAGTGCTATTTAAAAACTGCATTGCAAGTTACATGTTGTTTCAGAGCTTTTTAAATTTTTAATTTTTTTAAAATTAAAGCCAATGGATAATCTATTCAATGTGTCAAATATACAAAAATTATTTAACAATCACAATGTGATAATGACATTTTCTTCTGGAAACATATGGAAATATGCGGCTCATTACAAGTCCTTAGAGTTTCTATCCTCCCAGCAGGATGACATGTTGCAAAATTTATAAATATGCAAAGCCTTTCCAAATATTTGTCATTGGTTAATAAATTATGCTGGTTAATATCATATCTAATAAAATATTTATTTCAAACATCAGGAGGCATGGTTTCAGCTAAGACTTTAGTTAAAAATCTATGGGTCAGTAGCTGGATATATTCTCCTTCATCAAGAAGAATGATGAATTAAGTCACACACAGTAGGACACAGGTTGAAAGCCTGCAGTAAGTGTATCTTAATTGGTCCAGCCCTCATGCTATTAACCTAATTATCATACAATTTAAAGTTAATAATAAATACAAGCTTAAATGAGATCAGACTAAAATGTGGGCAATTATGCCAAGAACTTTAATAGAAGGTACATTGAGTTTTATCAATTAATTTCAATTCCATTTTACTTGCTCTGAAACTCTCAAATTGAAATAGATTGAATCTCAAATTAAAGAGAATAGAATTTCTGATAGAGTACACAATAAGACCATAATATAACTCATCCCCTCCTTTGTCACCACAGTATAGTTCTATCGAGGAGTAATTCCTAGCACAGTTTGAATTGCAGGTCATGAAGTATTACAGTGATATATAAGAGAGAAGTGATAAGATTTATTCTCTGAATGATAAAGTTTTAGGTCCTTATTTACACATCAGCAGAATACCTGGCTTTATTTGCAATAAATTTTACTTTAATGAAAAGCTTTCTCTGGTTTCACAGAAACACTATACTTGGCACTTAAAGATATGCATTAACTGTTTTAGTATTTTAAGTATGAGAATAATTCTGTAAAAAGTAGAATTGCAGAATGTGGACATCATCCAATAATGACAGTGTGGGTTCAATTCCATTTTTTTTTTAAATTTAGGCTGTTTCCATATTATTAGCAAAATAGTATTTAGAGCTCTTATGAATCACACACAAAAAAGCATGCTGACATTTCTTTAAGTGAAGTAATTTAAATAAATATAACAATATTAAAAAATGCATATAACTACTTGAGATACAGACAAGGAATTAAAAAGCTTTAGGGATAGTGTCTTGAAAAGAAATGGCGTTTTATTAACTGCTTAATTTGAAGAGCTATTATTAATATGACTCTCCTCTGACATCATTAGTTCTACAACATATTTTGAGTTAGTAATTTAACATAGACAGCATTTATTTTCAAGTCATTATCATAGTAACATACTACTGGCAAGGAGATCCATAAGACTTTCAGAAAACTGAATAAGCTACCACTGTAGGTGGCTCATAAAAATAAACCTAATATAAGAAAGAGAATGTCAACAAATAAAGTATATTTTAAAAACAAAGTATTAAGTCCTATTTTATAATTTAATTTTCTTGCAATAATGAGGTTATTTATGATTTGAAATTTATCAATCAGTAATTACAAATATAACAAGTCTTATTTGGTTAAAGTTAATGAATTCATAAACTATAAAGGCTTTTTTTCTCTGATTTTTTTTAAAAAGGCTTTATTACGCCAATTCTATTAGTTTTCTACTGCCATGTAACAAATCACCGCACACTCAGGCTACTAAAAACCACATAAATGTATTATCTCAGTAGGTCAAAAGTCAAGACATAGCATAGCTCCAGTCTCAGAAGGGTGAAATCAGGATGTCAGCAGCCTGCATTTTCATCTGGAGCTTGGGTCTCTCTTCCAAGCTCATTCAGGTTGTTGGCAGATTTCAGTTCCTCTCAAGACTAAAGTTCCCATTGTCCTGCTGAATTTGGGTCAGGTATGACTCTCATTTCCCAGAGGCCACCCCCAGGTCCTAGCCCTCTTAAAACAGGGCATTTTATTTCAATGTCAACAGAAGAATCTCTTTCTCACACTTTAAATCCCTTTCCTCAGAAGGCCCAGTTCCTTGTAAGGGCTTACTTAAGTAGGTCAGCAACACCAAGAAAGAATTCCCTTTTGAACTCAGTGCCAACAAATATGGGATCTTACCCACATCCATGAATCCTTTCACTTTAGCTGTGTAATATAGCTTAACCATGAGAGGGAAATTCATCATATTCCTTGCCTGTTCATATAAAAAGTAGAGTATTATACATATGTGGACATTAGGGAGAATCAATCTTGAGAGCCAACTTAACATTCTGACCATTTAGAATTACTATAAATTAAATTACTATAAATACAGCTATTTATAGTAATTTTATTGTAAAGTTTTGCAAATTCATAAAACACCAGAGCTTAGAGTGTCTTCAGTCATTTATTCTGGTGGTTTTAGAAAAAATATATGTATTCTTCAACTGAAACAATTAGCTGTCTTGTATATCAGGTGATACTGTAAGATTTCCTTTTCAGAAAAGCATTTTTAAATTATTAACTTTGTTGTTCTCTAAGAATATAGAGACGGAAGGTAACAAAGTTGTCCAGGATAGAAAAAAATAAATAATAAAAAAATAAAATTTAATTAAATAAAAAAAACAAAAACAATATTTCTCAGAATGATTATATTGAATAATGGCAGAACTAGAATGGCCTCTCTATCCTGATACCCACCAGTGTTCTTAGTTCTTCTAAAGCATATCACAGATTACTTTAACTGATATATGCATAACAAGAATTGGAAATCCTAGATACCAGATTCACAAATCAAAAACATTAAACAAACTTATTTTAGTAGTTAAAATGTTTTCTGATTTGAATTCCAGGTCTATCACTTAATAGTGTGAACTTTGGCAAATTCGCAAACCACTCATTGCTTTAGTATTTTTAGACTGCTTACAGTAAATAAATGAATAAATAAATAAAAGTGGAAAGCAATAATGCCTCACTCTCGAAGAACTGAAATGACTGAAGATATATATATATATGTACATATACACATACATATATATGTGTGTGTATGTGTGTGTGTGTGTGTGTAAAGCATTTAGATCTGTCACCCACATAAAATTTGCATTTTTAGTTTGTTAGCCTTACTGTAATTATTAGTATTTAATAGTTATCCATTTCCCATCATATCTGAAATCTTCCTAGGTTCATAAGAGGAATGGAAGAGGAACGGGTTAAAGCTTAGTTTTAGAAGTTGAAGTAAAAACATGTAGTATATATCGCTAGGACACAAACCTATAAGAAATAGATGTTTTGTTTAGTTCACTGTTGTATTCTCTGTCTGCAAAATGGTGCCTACTATATTTTGGAATTAATACAAGATAAAAAATAAAGTTATACATATAAAAGTGTACTTGTCTTTATCATAAGGAGCTACATAAAAAATAGAACTTACAGATGTGATAGTACATCAATTTCTATAAATGAACATAAACACAATTATATATTTTCAAGCTAAATTGTTGGCATCAACTGAAATCTAATATCGGTTTCTCTCTTCTTTCCCTCTCCTCCAATGATAATGCAATCCTGTCATTTATTAGAAATTTAAATACTACATTCACCTCTATTCTAGTCTTTTTTTCTAAGACTACATATGAAACATCAATTGAGATGAAATTTATAAATGACTAAACAAGTATAACTATTTTTAATGTAATACTTTCTTAGGTGTCACGATTCAGTTCCAATAATATACTATACCTTCCATCTAGATCGCCTAAAGAAATGTCAGTTTTCAAATTTATCATATTTTTTCAAAGATGCTATCTCTCTTGCTGTGTGTCTCAATGCTGATAATAATATATATGCTGATATCCTAGGAGCTGGTGTCTGTCTTTATTTTTTACACTACTGTATCTCTAGTACTTAACAAAATAACTTCCAACTATCGCTATTCAGTAAATATTTGCAAAGTGAGTGAAAGCTATTATCATCCTTTCAAGGTGGCATTCCTCCAACTCTGACATTTGACGATCCTTTCAACTTATTCTAGTTTCTTCACCCATTAAGCTATTCCATGACCCCAACATTTTCTTCTCTACCTATCACCACTCACCTGTCTTTACTGTTTTTCTTTTCCATGAAATAGTTTATTTAGAACACAGGTCAAAATTTAAAAGGTTTGAACAGATTTTTTTTTAAGTGTAATTGTCCTTCTTTTATGTAACTGATTCATTTTACTGAAGAGCTCCTTTTATCAATGACAATAGATGATGAGCAGGAGAAAGGGCCTACAAACTTGCCAATTAGAAAACTCTAATTACATAGGATGAAAGACACTTTTTAGGATAGTTTTACAGGCCGTCACACCTCCTGTCATGGCTTAAGGCTCCAGGGGTTTGGGGTGATCTTTTCTGTCCTCCCATCTGTTGAGTGGTGGGTAACTGGGAAAACAAATCCATGTTAGTGTCAGGAGAAGCCTTGGAAATAACTATTGTCCAGTGTGTCACTGCTGCCCACTTTGGCAACAAGGCCTGTTACATTCACAGTTCGAATTAGTCTCTACTGACGTGTGATTCTTACCTGCCTTACGGAATAATGCTTTTGTCTATAGGTGAGCAATTGGAGTTTCCTTTGCCTCAGTTTCTAGGACTGCATTCTCAGTAGTGTCTTTGCTAAAGTGATCCTTCCCCCTCAGCCAGCAGAGTAGCACCACAATGCCTGGCCTTTTTTCGTTGTTGTTGTAGAGACAGCCTTGTGTGGCCCAGGCTGGTCTCAAACTCCTGGTCTCAAGCGAGCCTACCACCTTGGCCTCCTGAGGTGCTGAGAGTACAGGTGTGAGCCACTGCCTTCAGTTTCAGTGCGCTCTCTACATCAGGCATCCTCAGTCTGTGCAGCAGTCCAGACCAGAAAACTGGCATATGCTCTCCACGCACAATGGCTCCAAAGTCCCTTACTGCTTTCTAGGACCCAGGCTGTTTTGTGTTATTTTCTCTAGGTTTGTCTGAAATGCTCATTTAGTATATCCTTCAGATGTGGCTTCCTCAGGCTCCCTGTTGATGCTGAAATTATTACCATGATTAATAAACTTCTGCTCTGAAAAATGTGTCTGCTTTCCAGGCTTTATGAGATCCAGCCCTTGACTAGGTTATCAGATACCTCTAAAACCTAGGACTGCCCCCACCCAAGTTTGCCAGCCAGGCCACACAGGAGATGCCATAACTGCATAATATTTTACACATACAGGGGTTTTTTGCACCCCCTTATTAGCATTGGCTCAAACTTAAGTACTGTACAATGCTGAATAGAAGTAGTGAAAATAAACCACCATATTTTACTTCTGATTTCAGGGGGAATTTTTAATCATTCAATAGGCCACTTGCTTTAACTTTTTAGTAGGTAACTTTATCACATTAACTTCCTTTCTGTTCCATTTTATAAATTATTTATGTATTTACTAAGTCATGAACAGATACTGAATTTGATTGAATACATTTTCTGTATCTATTAAGATAGTAGTTTATATTTGTACCTTTATTTTGTGAATGTGGCTAGTTTCATTAATAGATTTTCAAACATTTTAGTCAACTTGCATTCCTGGAATAAACCAAAATTGGTCACGATGTCACATTATAATTTTTATAGATTGCTAGATTAACTTGCTAACATTTGCTATATGACTTTTATATTTATGTTCACAGGTTGTACTGTCATGTAATTTTATTTTTATTTTTTGTAATTTTCCTCCTGGATTTCAGTATCAGGTTTATTATGATTTTATTAAACTAATTTGAAAGTGTTTTCTTTGTATTTTCAGGTAAGTGTGCATATTATGGATGGTATTATTCTCCTAATTTTGATAGAATATCCTTATAAAACTCTCTAAGCTCACAGTTTTTGTGAGAGAGATTTTGGTTAGAAATTCAACATTTTCAATGTGTTTATAATTTGGCATGACTTCTATCCATTTTCCTGGTTAATGAATATATTGATGGTGTCTAGTTTGTAGTCTTATGAAAGGATGCTTTAGAAATTATGAAATAAATGTTTCTGCTCAGTTCATATTGGAGATATAGATCTTTATTTTGCTTATGTAAACTATTCTTTTGAAATTTGATGGTTATAGTGTAAGTATATATGTTTAATTTTACAAGAAACAGCCAAACATTTTTCCCAAGTGGTTATAATATTTCATTCTTCCTCCAATAATACATAAAAAGTCTAGCTTCTCCAAATCTTTGCCAATATTTGGTAATATCAATCACATCTTATCATTTAAGTAGGTATGAAGTAGTATATCATTATAGTGCTATAAACTTGTGTGTCTCTGTGGTCAGTAACAAGCACTCACATGTGCTTGTCAGTCATTCACATATCTTCTTTTAGAAAGGATTTATTCAAATATATTGTCTATTTTGTTAATTGTTTTTTATTTTACTGTAAAATTAGAAAAGTTCTTTACATGTTATAAATAGAAGTCTTTAGCTAGCCTTAAGTATCGCATTTTTTTTCCTCTCAGTATGTGACTTAGCTTTTCATTTCTGGAATAGTGTTATTTGATTAGCAAAAGTTTATAGGTCTGATTAAGTCTAATTTTTTATGATGAAAGTTTTTGGGTTTAAGAATTTTTTTGTCTTCCCAAGGATTGCAAAAATATTGTACAATTTGATCAAGAAGTTTTAGATTTCACTTTAGACTTTCTTTGTAGAATTTTAATCTACTTCAAATACCTCAAATTAAGAATTAAAACAGATTTTTCTCTTTTGTATTGACTGACATATAATATGGTATATATGTTTATATTTATTTAGATCTTTTAAAATTTCTTTACTTTCAAATATGTTTTACATAAGTCTAACATCAACTTTTGTTCAGTTTCTTACTAGAGTTTTGATATGTTTCATGGTATTTTAAATGGTGCCTTAAAAGTTTAATTTCATTATAAGTAATTACAGTAATACATACAATTGCTGCCACTGACTTTGAATCCTACAAATTTGACAATTCACTTAGTATTTTAGGTTCCTTCTTCCGACCTCATAAATTATTCCATGTAAAAATCAAGTTATCTTGAAATAAAGAGAATTATCCTTGTTTCCAATATTTATTTCTGTTTTTCTTTCTCTTGCCTTCTTGCACAAGATAGACTTCAGCACAACCTTGAAGAGACTGGGTGGTAAGAATAGACATTTTTGTATTGTTGTTGCAGGCCTAAGGTTTTCAACATTAGATGTGATATTAGATGTATAATATCTGAAGTCATAAAATTAGTTTCTAAGCAAAGAAAATATTTATTCCCTTATCAATTCACTCAATAAGTCATCAATCATTTAATATATGAGGTGGGTTCAGAAATAGAAAAGGCTTTGTCTTCATGGAGTTGATATAAATAGAAGAGATGGAAGCAAAGATAATATGTAAGAAATAGACAAGATAAAGCGATGTTATAATAATTTGCTAATGTGAGCAGTATTAGGTACCTTTTGTCTAATCACAACTTGTTTTTTTAAGATAAGTATTTTCTATCTGCTCAAATACTGCCTCGGTCATAAAGGCTCCACATGGATAAGTGCATTTTCTCTGTCTCCTACTTGTGTATCTAATGAATGAATGAGTTATAGAGCAATTTAATGAACAAATACATACGTTATTTTTACTTGAAAGATGATTATCAAAATAATCATAACCTTTTGATATGACTATCAAAATAATATTTATTTTTCAGAAATAGCTAAAATATATTCTATTAATAGTTATTTGGAAACCTTGTCTGAGAAAGTATCACTATGCACTTCTAGTAGAATAGTTTGTGCCATCTATTACATTTAATTACAGCTTTGTACATACATTCTTAACAAATTCTAAGCTTTATAAAGTTTAAACCCAGACAATGGCTAAGTAGTGGTATTCCGTAGACATATGTTTAATGAACTAATGGATTAACATTAATTGCTCTGTGGATATTAATGATCCACTGAGCAAAATACTCCAGAAATTCTACATTTGCTATACTTATAGGTCAGCAATTTATTACTTTAGAGTCTCATTTCACAGTAAAAATGCACTTTATAGTGTATATGCCAGGGAATATTATTTTCTTTTTGATAAGGACACTGCATGAATTTAGAGACAATAACTTTTCTCTCTATCAATGTCATAATTCTATCAAGAGCCTAAGGCGTTGACATATATTATAAAACAGTAGGTCACAGAGAAAATCACTTTCAAATTTATATTGCGAATGCACAAGTTAGATTGATTTATACTCGTAAGTGACAAATTGTTGCTGAAATAAGATGAATTCATTCACAAGTCAATAAAGAAACTAAAAACTGTGCCTATATTTATGCCATGGCACTCTGTTAATTCACAAAGCTGTGGTGGAGGATGATAATCCTGAATAACCAACTATCCAAAATGTCAAAAATCTTAGGGATCTGGCACGTGTATACCTATGTAACAAACCTGGACATTCTGCACAAGTATCCCAGAACTTTAAACAAATCTATTAAAAATAAACCTCTGGATACCTGATTGTATTCAGAGCACTACCCATGACATCAGGTATCACATATTCATGTTTGGTTTCTGTACAATTTAAAAATAAACAGAAGTAAAATGGAACGTAGAAACAACATAGTGTTCGTTTCTTTAAAAAGACTGTCAGTGTTTTGTTTTGTTTGTGTTTTTGCCTGTTATTTCTTCCCTTTTCCAAAAATTTTCTCATATACCAAGAATAAATTTTGGGAATAAATTTCCAAATAATACTTTCTATTTTATATTTTCCATTACATCAAAAATATATGTACAGCACAAATGGAAATTTGGAGTCTTAGGATATAGTCACAACTCACTGTAACTTCAATCTAAAATTTAGTCAATCCATAAATTTTCATTTATTCTGCTGACTTGCATTAATCACTAGAATATTTATGCCGTAATGGCATGGTTATGATCTTGATATATTACTTTGCTCTACCCTTCTGTTTTTCACCTCTCTGTTTCTTTTATTACATTTCTACAACTTTCAACTTTATCACCTATTTATGTAACTATTCTGTGGCTTAGATTAGTTTTTCATTTTTAATTTTATTATTTAACCATTTAATATGTGAATATCTTAACTTTAACATTACTTATCTTCGAAGATAATTCCATTCAACTTAACTCCTCTGTACTTTGAAGATTGGTAACAGGAGGCTTTTTAAAAATTTAAGTTACATTTTAGAACATTACTTTTATCTTTTTCACAGATGGCAATGGGAATGTATAAAAATGAAGCTCTTCATCTTTTCCTGCCTAATGGAAAGTTTATACAGTGAAGAATTACAATCAGAACAACTTAGCAGTCCCCTAAACATGTGTATTTTGCAGTAATGTCTTCATCGTTTTCTTTGACAAGTATACCTTCCTGGTGACATGTAGATTTCAAGGAAGTAGCTTTGTTGTGTGTTGCCAGGTCCACAAACCGTAACACAAAATTGCTCTTTGCAGAAGCAGCAAGAGAAATAGATGGCCTTGTAAATAGCTCTTGTGTTATTTATATCAGTATCAGTTTTAGGCAAATATTGAACTAGAAGTGTCTCCACTTATCATGGAAATTAAGATACTTGAAAGATTTTTCTCTGGTTTTGCCCTTTTTGCAAAAGCTTTCTCACCAAGTTCAATGCACTGCGGGAACTCACTCAAATATTTTAAACTGTCTTGAAGTTTAGCTTTGTTCTGTTGCATTAGGAGCAATAATGAGGCTTGAATAATGTTACTTGCTAATGGAAGAAAAATATGAAACAACAGCATGTCTCTCTACCCCTTCCTTATTCTTAGGGCAATAAACACTGTTTTAAAGTTCTAACACACAGGAGCATATCATATATACACTAGGTCAGTTTTCTGATGTGGTCTTTCTATTGCTAATGACAGCTTGCTATTCAAACTGCATTTCATCAAGTCTGTATTATCCCATAATACAAATTGCCTAAGTTTTAGTAGTTAAAAATGTGTGGTCTAGATTATAGGACACAAAATATACAGTTAGAAAGGCTGAAAACATTTGTGACTTGTGTATCTGAGTTCTAGCTTTTCTCTTGAATAAGTTTTGGTCAGAAAACTGAGACTATGCCTTAAATTTCAACAACCACTTGTCTTTTAGTTTTCTTTTCAAAAACTATCAATTAGATTGTAGGAGTGCTTTCTAGTTTATGAAATAAATTAAGAAATCATATCTAAAAATAATTTTTGAGCTGGAAAGAAATTTAAATGATTTATTTCAACTTATTTTTCTAGAGTAGGTATCTATCCATTTTATTTTTCAAATATACTTCACCCTAATAAGTAATCTTAGGTGTTCAGAAAAAAAGTGCATATATATTTTTTAAATTTTCAGTCAGTTAAACACATGAATGATCAAAGGAAAACTGAAATACATTACATATTCTGAAGTTTAACATCTCACTAGGATCTTCACAGGAATATTTTAATTATAATAAGTTTTGTGATCATTACATCTAAGCCCTTTCAACACTTCTGTTGCTCTTCCTCATATACTTGGATAAATGCCAAGTAAATGTCATCTGTGTAGAAAAGAAATATAAAAATACTTAACTGACTTCAGGTTATATGTGGATTATTGAAATCATTTACCAGCAATTTAAGCTGTTTGTAATCAGATAAGAAAATGTGTCAGCAACTTAATTGGATCTGAATTTGAACAGATTTTCTATGCAGTGTTGTAAGCATAATGCTAACAGTGGGCTGGTGCTACTCCATTTTTTGTCACTTCTGTAGAAAGCCTTCCTAAATGTGGAAAAGAGTGGAGAGGGCCTACTAGGATTTACAGCATTATAGCTTATTATACTTCTGGCTTTTGTTTTGTCCATTTGAGGTATTTATCATAAAACGTTAATCATTACATAGCTTTATCAATCATCACTCAGCATGAATTACCCCCAAACAGCTTGAATCCTTGAAGATATCTGAAAAGCTATCTTAGTAAAAATAAGATTATATATTCAGGTCTGTACATGTTGCTCATAGAAGGGTTACAAATATGTAATTCCCGGCAGAGGAATAGATACCAATTTTCAGGGTCTAGATATTAGTAATTAATAAAATGTGGCAGCAGACATTATTTTAACATACTATAAATTAAAATACATTTGCACATATATGCATACAGTATACACAGTGCACATATACATATTTGCTGCCTAAAACAGTGTATAAATTCAAATCAGAAAGGTGAATGGGGTACTGTGGGGTAGGCGATGGGAATAGATCTCAGCCCAATCTAGAGATACTCAGAACTGTTTAATGAAAGAGTGGACACAACATAGGAGGGACAGAAAAATTGCTAACATTAACACAAAAGTTTATCTAAGGAGCTCAAAACAACAGCAGAAAACAGAAGCCTATATCAAAAAAAAAACAGAAGACTCACTTAAACCACCCTAGTAGGTTTGAATCCCAACTCAACCTCTCAGCTGTGACATTTTTGGCAAGTTCCCAAGACTTTTAAGTCTTGGTATCTTAGCGCAGGTTGACCAAATAAAATGCCATATACTAGGTGGCTCAAATAACAGAAATTTATTTCTCACAGTCCTAAAGGGGTAAAAGTCCAAGATTAAGGCATCTGCTCATTCAGTTCTGGGTGAGGTTCTACGTCTGGCTTGTGGAGAGCCATCCTCTAGCTGTATTCTCACATGGAGCTTTCTCTCTTCCTCATCTTATGACACTAATCATATTAAGAAGGCCACACACATAACCTCATCAATTCCTATTTACTCCCAAAAGGCTCCATCTTCAAATACTATCATATTAGTCACTAGCACCTTGATATATAAATTTGGAGGAACACATTCAATCCGTAATAGTATCTTCCTCTTACAATGGCATCATATAGACATTGCTTGGGTTTATGAGGCTCAGAACACAGCAAATTTGGTGATAGTGAAGCACACTCTGCAATGGTGGTGCTGCCGTTGCTGCACTGTGTGATCATCTTTTGGAGGAGTCAACAACTGATTAAAGTGGGCTGACTCTCACTGGTTGAGTCTGTAAGACCAAGAACATGTATATGCCAAGGGAACGTGCTAGAAGATATATGAGGGAATTACAAAGAAGAACCATACAAAAGATTTTGAATTCTTAGTTCTTTATCTATTTTGGGGATATGGCTGTAGCGGCTATTTAATTGAGGATTCAGCTACAAAGGCAAACAGAATTTCATTAGCAAAAATGCTAGAATGCTGTGTTCTTTTCATCCTTACCTTACACCAACTGAGAAGACGTTAATGATGATATATCTCTAGATACTGAAAGCCACAGAAGTGAGTTTTAAACACAGCTGAGAGTTCTAAAGATAAAATAATATCATTATTTTCATGAACTGACAGAACAGACAGCAGGACAAAGGCATATGTTTCCTTGGACCAAATGCACAACCACCTGAGATTATGCCAGTTCTCACGGGACCTCAGCCAATTGAACTAGGGCTGAGAAACCTACGTGAGTGTCCTGTTAGAGCCAAGGTGGAGTTCAGGGGAAAAGAAGCTTAAAAAGCCAGTTGGAGGAGACACCAACAAGCAAGCTGCAGGTGGAACACCTAGGGGTTTGGGGAGGGATCCTCTGAGAAACACAGAGAAAATCTCTCCATAGAAAAGTCAACATTCAATGTCTGCCAATTTGAAAGAGGGCCAATATCAGATCAAAATAGAATTAGGCTGCATATCTTACCCCTAATTACCTGTACTCTTAATAAACTCTGAATGAGTATTATGGGTCAGAAAATTAAGCTAGGGAGTGAGGAAGCAGTTGGCAAAATACAGAGACAAGCTGACTTTTTTCTTAGCAAGTGCAAACCTCCAATCTTGAAGCAGCATTCAGTGGGAGAAGAAAGGAAGCTTTAACTTTATTAAAGTTGAGAGTTGTGCTATCATGGTAACTCCGAATTTCACCTCAATAGAAGAAATTCTTTTTAGTCTTGGAAATAACTGAAGACCAATTTATGATTATTTCCCAGAAACACACAGAATCAGGCTAATGAGTATGTTTGAAGAGAGTGGAAAAAGAAATAAAGTTGCCTTATGAGTTGCATATTGAGACCAATATGTTTAACAAAATAGTTACATTACTGCATAGTGATTAATACTAATATTTTTATAACAAACAATCAGATTACAATATGCTAGTGTACTCTTTCTATAATTTCAGGACATGCCATATAGCTTACCAAAATGTTCCCATCTTGTACAATTAAAATAAACTTTTAAGTTTTGGCATATAAGTGTATTGTGGAAATTCCATTTATGTGATAATTTCAGTATATTACTTCAGTTCCCAAAAGTTAGGTGTTATTATCTCTGGGCACATCTTCACAAACTTTAAAGAACACACTTTTCTGGAATCCATAAAATACAGATTTCATTAACTATCTAATAGTCTACTGGGCTTTTCGATCCACATAAGTAGATGTGAAAGATTTTTGAGTTTCAGTTATATTTGCATTTATGATGCTGTTCCAGAACGAACCCCTCACAGGAATATCAATTATTAAAGAAGTATCTTCAGCATAGCATATAATTAGTAAGGCAGCCAACAAATAAAGCAACCCCAGGGATATGTTCTTCTAGCCTCCTGTCTGAAGTCCAAGGTATTTATTTTGTTTACATAGCAGCTGTTGTCATTGCCACTAAGAACAAAGCAATAAAGATTCCAGAATTCTTTGAAGTTTATTCGATTGCCCTTTTTGAGTATGACAGGAAAACAGCATTTGTTTACTTTAATGTTAAAAATATGAAGAGAAAATGGACATCAATCTAGGTTTCTACTTTGAAAGTGGCTTTTTCATCAGGTTTACTATTTAGTTTTAAAAATAGACTGTCTCTACAAATATTTTCGGCTGTTTAAATAATTTTGTTTTTGGTATCAGTAGGACATCACTCTGACTCTGTACCTTATCTTCAAGGTTATGGTAAAGAAATCAAACTTCAACATTCATAATAAATGTGAAGAGATAATGAAATGTAGTAATATTGTGCTTCAAATATTTTCATATTAAAAATGACATTAAAATATATTGATTTGAATTTTAAATTATTTGAAATTTTATAGGGGTATGTGTGTGTGTGTATATACAGCTGCCTTCTCATTATTTTCTCTACACTATGTACAATTTTAAAGCTAACTTTTGGAAAATACTAAAGAATTGAATTGTAATTAGGTTAACAGTATTGACTCTCCTTGTACCTTCTACAAATGTGTATATGATTTATAAAACCTATGTCTGGGGAAGTTAAAATGCTCAGCCACAACATATTATTTAATACTTAAGAACTTTGTAATATTGTAATGTTATAACTCGTTCTTTTTACTTATCTCACAAATATCTATTGAGCACTACTAAGGCCAGATACCATTCTAAGTACTAGGCACACATCAGAAAGAAACAGACAGATATTTCTGCTTAGTTTAGTAGCTATAACTAAAACAACTGAACTCATAGAAAGAGTAGGATGATGGTTGTCTTAGGTCGGGAAGGGTAGTAGCAGTAGTAGGGGGGAATAGAGATGGTTAATGAGTATAGATATATAGTTAGATAGAATGAATAAGATTTTGTATTTGATACTAGATCTAGTATTTGCTACAACAAGGTGATTACAGTCAACAAAATTTATTGTACATTGCAAAATAAATCAAAGACTATAACAAGAGTGTTTATAACAAAAATAAATAATACATTCTGGAGGTAAGAGGTACCCTATTTATTCTGATGTGACTATTACGTATTTTATGCCTGTGTTAAAGTACCTCTATGCCCCATAAATACATATATCCACTATCTACCCATAAAGTGTTTTTAATTATTCTTATTCTGAGAATAACTAAAAATACAATATGAGGGTCAAATACTAGTAAATAATACTTGCTTTGGAGTCAGACAGAAAAAGGTTTGCATTCTAACTCAGTAGTTTACTATTTGTGTTACTTAAAGCAAGTTAATTAATCTGGATCTAATTGATGTAAACTCTAAAATGGAAAAATTACCTCATTGACATTGTCACTTGTTTGTTAGAGTGCCTGGTGTATAAATCAGCATTAAAATGTAAATATTTATTGTTTAAAAAACAAGCATACAAACTTGATTTTACAAGAAACAAACATATTTTAATACATTGTTTAATATACAATTATGCTGTTATATTAATCATTACTTTTTGTTCTTATATTCATTTATTTAAATTGATCAAATATCAGTACATAACATTTTATAATAAATGACAATATATTATTTAAACATGTTAAATTATGCTAAATATGTCATTTATTAACTACATTTAACCCATAAAATTTCTATTTTACAGACTTTTTGACAACGTTTTAAGTTTATTATAGTTAAATAGTTCTAGCCTGCAGCTATATATTGAGAAAAGTTTTTCTGTGACTTTGTCATTATTTTATTTTCTTAATATTATTGCCTACATTCCAGACTCCTACCTGTGAAACCATAGTGTCTTTTAATTACAGGTTAAATTTTTGATATGTATTGCAGTTAAAAATTAAAATATTCTTGAATATTTTTTGAAATATTTTTGTATATAATATTTTTGAACATGTCTAATGTGAATTCTAATACCACCCTTTCTCTGGATTTACATAAACACTAACAGTCTTAGGGTTTTTATTTTTTAATTTTAAAAATAAAAATGCCTCATAGAGTTGCATAGATATAAAGGGTGGTAGTGTTAATCTAAAGCAGTTTCTAATAAAAAGTAGATGCTCAACAATTTTAGTATTTCTTTTCTTTTCTTTAAAATATTTCTTTTGGAACTAGAGATGATACCTGAAAACTAATTCTACACTTTTATTTGTGGAAGAGCTATTGAAAACTATATTTTATTACTTTTTTCTGTCACTGTGTATTTCCCCTTGATCTGCTTTTTCTTGCTAAATGATATTTTTTTGGGGAAAGATAAATAGAAATTCTTTAGTTGCTTATTTTCTTAAAACACCATTTAGATTATTAACATCTATAAAGGCAGACCCTATTAAAGTTCAGAAAATAAACAGAATCTAGATCTTTGAGCTAGAGCTGGAGCATTCATCATAAAACTCCACCCACTCACAGGTTCTCACTACTTGTGGGAAAGGATCATGGGAGAAAGATGAAAGAGTACAAGAGCCTTTAATATATTATTCACAATGCTTTGCAATGTGTCTTCAACACCATACACTTGGGTTTCATTTAATTACATATTCTCCCAAATCCAGTAAATTGCCAAGACTTGTCAATTGTATATCCTACACTTGGTGAATACATATGTTTATGTTCAGCCTCATTACCACCATCCTGGGTAGATGATTTTCTCCAGGTTACTCTGCTCAGATTTGCAGCACAAAGAGATGTCCTATCAAATTCATATGATGGTTATTTCACACCAAAATATGTTCCCAGTGGCTTTCAATGCTCCACCTTGTCTATCCAGCTACATCTCTTCTCATTCCTCCTTTTGTAACATGTCATACAGAATTTATTCCTCCGTCCCCAAAATACTGGGTCCTTTCTATATTTTAAGTCTCACACACTGTTCTCTATGCTGGGTATTTTCTTTGCATTCATCCTCAACCTCTGCTTAAAGGCAACTGTCTCTGCAAAGTCTTTAATGACTCTGTTAGACCATTGAATTCCAATGTGTTGCATTTCTGCTACAGGCCAGTCCAGAATTTCTTATCATTTTATATCTGTATCTTTATTTCAATATATTTCAACTTTTCACTACCTGTTTTTTCACTAGACAATAAGCTCTCTGAAGCAAGGATCCCATGTATCTCCTTCGGTGAAGGAAATGTGTTCCTAGTGCAGTGTTTGAGACTATGAACAAATACTAAGAAAAATTATTTGATGAAAAAGTTAAAATGCAATCATAGTATATAATATCCATATGGTTGGTGGTAGATATTGAGGATCATCTTAAAAATCACTCTCTTATCTCATCATTCTCCAGTGAATACTAATCACAGGATATCAATGGGATCATGCTTTCTGTCTTCTTCTACTCTCCTCTGGGACTTTTCTTTTTGCCTTTATGATTTAGAATTTAAGATCAGATGAAGAAAGGTAAAAAAGGAGAAATAAAATAATGAAGGCTGAGGACAAACAGGAGTTATTCTGAGTTATTAAGGAAAGAAGACTAAAAGCAACTTAGGATGTGGGGGAAAAAACCCAAATTTAAAATCTTAAAATGCTTACAATCTTAGACTGAAAATCTGAGAAGTCTAGAATTAAAAGTATTTATTTTCATATATAAATATATTTTAAACACAAAACACTACATATTGATTTTGATATATTTACCGTTAACATATAAAGTATACATATGAATGACACATACAAGTTTTAAAAAGTATGCTTAGGGAAGAAGTCAAAAGTTAGAGATAATAGAAATTATTTCTTTTAACAAATATTAATACAAATATCTGGATCAAATATGGACATATCTGGAAGTTAGATGCATAGCTGCCATATTCTCTCTGTACATTTGCTATGCTTTATAGTTAAATGTGAAAATAAACATTTCCACTTTACTCAACAAACATCTTGTAAAGTCCTACTATATACTGTACACTGCCATTAGCACTGGAGCTATACCTGTGAAATGCAGATAGTGTTCTTATTCCTATAGAGTGAGTTTACATTTTCAGGAATCTGTAAAATTGTCTTTGAAGTCATCTCTTCTAAGAATCTGAGACCAGAAAAGTAAGTGACAGATTTTTAAAATGAAACTAAGTGTTCCTCGATCACTCAATATTTTTATAGAGCACCTCCTATCTTCCAAACATTATTGAGAATGCAAAGTATATTAGAATAAGAATACGTCTACTTAAATATTAATTGCTCTATAAAATTAATATTAATAAATAATTGAGTTTCTAGTATTGTAAAATGCTTTTCTAAGATACAGAATTTAGCAAATAGTAATTGAGCATGAAATCTATGAGGGCACTGTGTGATTAAGTAAACACGAAGGAAGGCTTAATGATAACCTGAGTGATATGGGCTTGAAGAAATGAGCGTTGAATTAGAGAAAGATAGCCTAAAAATGACTGCGTTCCCTTGGATTGTTATGGCAGACACACTTTTTCTGTTTTCAGCATTTCCAGAATTTAGTCTTACATCTGTAATTTTCCTGTGATGAGAATCTTGGTGGCAAACAAATGGTGGAGGCATGGGGATACTAAGAACACATGTGTCCTCAACCACATCCATTCTGAGGAAGAACACTAGAAATGTAAAATGCTCCTTTCCTAGGACCAGGTATAGGAGACAAGAGAGACAGGCTGCAGCTTTCATTTTTTTCCCCTTTCTTTAAAGAGGTCAATAAAGCATTCTTCTTCCTCCTCCTCCAGCTCTTCTTTTTCTTAAGTGTTTATTGTTCAATATGATTTAGTGACTATTGAAATAAGTCATTTTTTTCTCTTCACTACTTGGAACTTGGAAATCATCTAAAACATAATGTCATATGTATTGATTTGTACTTCTAGTTTGTTTAATAAAGTGCCCAGTGCACCATTAGTATAGATGGAGATAAGTACCCTAACTTGTGATTTTTAAATTCTGATTTGTAGTAGAAAAAGAAATATTTCAGAGTGATTTGATTTTAAGCTTTACTATGATAGGTCTGTACTATAATCTTTCACTCTGTATACTTTCCTTTTAAAAGGATGACAGTTTCCTTAATATGACAAAACCATACCACATCTTTGGAGACAGCTTAGCTTACTCTCTGTTTCAATGAGTTCTCTCTCTGTGTGCCTCTGGCACAGTGGGTATTGCAACTGGGTATTTAGTGTCTTAGCTTTCTATTTCTATCATCACTAAAGTGATTTTATGCAGAGGATTTTACACTGATTATCTGAACTGGCAGACCTTCTTGACTTTGTCTTCTTTATTCAAAAGGGAGCTTCTGAGACTCCAACTATCAGCTGCCAGTTCCTCAGGGAATCTGCATATTCTTTGTCAACTTCCCCTGTTCTCTTGAAGTTTCCATTCTAAAATCTTTTGTAAAATGACGTTCTTGCATTTTTTTTATGATTTTCACTTTGTGAAGTTACCTGCTGAGCTACCAGGTCAATATACATGTTTACCAGTGTTTTACCTTCTTTGTAAAGTGTGCCTTTTATCATGACACAACACTCTTCTATACTGTTTCATGCCTTTAACCTTAAACTAAAGCATGTGCATGTGTGATGCTAATACAGCCATTATTTTTCAGATTTTATTTTTCAGGTGCTTATTTGATAATCTTTTTATTTTCAACTATTTGCTGTTATTATTGGTTTAAATTCTGTTTTGCATGACCTGCACTTAAAGAGATGATTTTGAACTCTGTCTTTTGATAGATGTCATCATTCTATTCACATATAAGGTGACAATCCTACACAGCTGCTGTGCTCCTTACATCTTACTTTATGTTAACTGCTTTTAAAAAATATCCTTTCCTGTATTCCCTTATTATCTTGCATTATTTTAATCATGTTGCTATTTATTCCATGTTTTTGTTACTTAATTGGATATTCTTTCTAAAATTTAATTCTCTTACCTTACCAAACACTACATTTGTAACTATGCATTGTACATATTTTCTATTGTTGTTTACTAAGAAAATAAATATTTCTTCATGAAAATATGCTGATACTTCACCAACATGGTGTGTGTTACCCATCCCATTCTTATCAGACATATAGAAACACATTAATTTATCACATCTCTTCCCTCCTCTGTCCCTACTATGGTGCCTTTAGAATGTTTCCCTATTCCTGTTTTGCTTAGGAGGTTAAAAATTTTAATTCTTGATTATGATTTAAGCATTCTTGCAAGTTACCATGATCCTGCTGTTTTAAGTATTGTAAAGCTTGCATATTCTCTGTCAGATCATTATGTGGTTTAAGTATTTTCTCAGTCATTCCCCTCAGATGGAATTCAATACATTATTATCATACACTATTAATCATCTTCTCTGTGAGATGATGGCATTATCAGGAAGTACAGGATTTGAAGAAAACATTTTTTTTTATTAATCAGCAGATGTTATATTATCCTTTTGGTTTCAAGTGTTACAAATAAAAATTTTGATGCCATTCCTTTTTCTTGTGTAGGTAACATTTTAATGTTATTTATTATTAAAAATGCCATTAACAGTAACATGACATTATTATGCTGTAGAAACTCAAAGACTTGAAAATTTGTCACAATATGACTAGGTCTATTTATTTAATTGATCTACCTTAAAACCTGATAGATGCATTTATATCCAGACTCAGGTCTTTCTACAGCTCAGATAGATTCTTTCCCATTGTTTACCATTACCGATCCTTCCTCTGTTCTTTTTTTCCCTTTCCTCTTCAAATATTAATTGCACATTAGGTGCTTTGTAGTTTCCTTCTATGTGTCTTATTTTTCTTCTCATATGTTCTAACTCTTTATATATTTCTTCTTCCCTTGGCAATTTTTAAAATATTATCAAGCTACTAATTTGGGTGACAATAATGATCATCTTTTTTTTTTATTACATGAAGGGTATATTTGAAAAATAGTCTGTGTTTCTGTCTACTTAACCTTCAGAATACCCCTTGTTGCTACATTTTTGGGGGAAATGGTTTTGGTTTTAATCTTCCTTCTTCACCTGCTTTAATATGTCAACCTTGTGACAGATCTTTGTAACTACTGGGCCTGCTTAAACATATGGTTATTGTTCTTTGTTGACTACCTGGGGCCCAGGTTTGGTCCCTGTATTCCCTACCTTTAGTAGATGTAGAGTAAATGATTGTCTCTTAACATGAGCCAACAGTTTGAAGTAAGACTTGCAAGCCTGTGGATATTTTCCTGACTCTGCACCCCCATCAAACTTTTCCATTCCTAGTGGTAGCCTCATATCTTAACCTGCTCTTTCATTTTTTATTGGTCACATTGATGTAGGAAAGATAACAGTGAGCTGTAACATCTGCTGTCAGGAAGGCCAGACAACAGGTGGCCCACATTCTTCCTGTGATCCTTTATTTTTAGGATCTTGTATCTGTGCTTTTTCACTCAAGCATTCCACAATTCATCCAGACCATGGAGGAGAAGTCATAGAACAGTTCTCTCTACCTCAACTATCACAGAACAAACAGCCTTATTTGCACTTCATGCCTTTAAGCCTCAGTTGGCTTAGGCAAGGCAGATAGACTGACATTATCAATAGTAGAAAGGAAGCTGGATTCTCGTAGTCATCTCCTTCCCAGAATCCGCTACTCCTCCTGGTGGAATCTTCCAAGTGTTCCAATCCTCCACGCTTTAACCTCAAGTTTTCTAGAAGCAAAGATTTTCTCCCACTGCTTTGTATCTAATTTGGTCTATTTATACAGACTCCAGATTGTGTTCAAGAACCCTTTGAATTTCTTTTAGGTTTTCTTGATTTATTCATCCCCATTCCATTCTGTGTTTTTTTTCTAGTACATCAGTTTAGGTCCTTTTTGAATTAAGTGGGGAAACTAGTAGCAGATTAATAAGTTCAACTATACAAATTTTGAGGAAAACTTTCGCTTGATTTATATGCACATTATTTTTAATTAGAAAATAGGATTTTATACACATGTGCCTCCATCAAGCTTCCTATATTTTCAGAGAAGTATTTTAAGTGCATATTATATCTCCCAAAATGGCCCTTAATAAGCTTTAAACGTCACTCTGAAAAACACAATGTGACTGTGGAGTCTTCACAAACTTCTTTTTAGTTATTGTAACTGATTCGGTAACACCTTTAGTGTTATTATTTTGCTGCAATTTGTAATTAAATCCCTATTTGGGCCATCAGTGGATGTCCTATGAATGTGCACATCACAAATGTGCAAACAATAAAAAGTAAAGTGCTAAGTTTGGCTTGTAAACTGATACAAATCAATTGCGACCAGCTTAAATTACATTCTCTTATTCATTGAGTATAATATTAAAAGGAAAATAGGACAAACTAGCTTACTAACATAAAATACTTTGTTGGGTCATGGTGTTTCATTTTTAATATCTCCTTTTGTTGTCTAAGGTAAAAGATCATGCACAAGGTAAATAATTGCTAATGATAAAATAATATGTATGAAATATTTGCTCTGTGCCAGGTAGTACTTTAGATGTATTATATCCTTTAACAATTGTATCTCTAGGGAAGAAAGGCAGATCAGGATGGCAGAATACAAGGCTCTGCCAATCATCCCCCTGGCGAGTACACCAAATTAACAATTATCTACACAGAAAAAATAAATAAATAAAAACCTTGATAAGAACTAAAAATTAAGTGAACCCTCATAGTACCTGGTTTTAAAAATGTATTGCTGAAAGAGGCAATAAAGAGATAGATAAAACAGTTTTGAATTGCTGATGCCACCTCCTCACCACCCTCTGGCACTGGTGGTGTGGTGCAGAGGGCACCAGGGGAGGGAGAACAAAGCAATTGTGAGGTATTGAACACATTGCTGTCCTGTTAGAATGGAAAGGAAAACCAGACCAAACACAACTGATGCCCATCTATAAGAGAAGCATTAAGCTAGCCCTAGCCAGAGGGGAATTACTGATCCCAGCAGTCCGAACTTAAGCTCCCTCAGACTTTACCACCAAGATCTAAAATGCTATGGGACTCTAAGTAAACTTGAAAGGCAGTCTAGATCATATGGATTGCCACCCTTAGGTGAGTACTATGGCTGAACTAGGCCCAGAGACAGCAGACTTGGTGGGGGGCACGCAACATACTGAGAGATCAGCTGGGGCAGCTAAGGGAGTGCTGGCATCACCTCTCTTCTAATCCCAGGCTACACAAATGGCAGCTCCAAGAGAGACCCTTTCCTTCTTCTCGATGAGGGGAAAGGAAAGAGTGGGTAGGACTTTGTCTTCCATCTTGGACACCAGCTCAACCTCAACAGGATAGGGCACTGGTCAGAGTAATGAAGTCTTTGTTCCAGGACATAGCTGCTAGATGACACTCCTTGACACACCTGGGGCAAGAAGACAATCTACCGATTTGAAGTGAAAAACCCAATCCTGGCAACATTTATTATCTGCTAACTAAACAGTGCTTAGGCCCTGAAAAATTAGCAGTGATATCTAGGCACTACGTTGAAGGCCTTGGGAAAGCCTCTGAAACTTGCTGGCTTCAGGTGAGACTCAGCACATTACCAGCAGTGGTGTCTACAGGGAAAAACTCCTGCTTCAGAAAAACAGAGGGAAAAGCAAAGGGGACATTGTCTTGCACCTCAGGTGCCAGCATGGCCACAGGGGTTTACAGCACCAAGTGAGCTCTTGGGATCACTGATTTCAGGACTTGACTCTTGGATGGCATCTCTGACCTTCTCTGGGTCAGAGGTGAGCCAATTGCCCTAAAGGGTGTGTCCTAAGCCAGAAAGTCTTCACCAAAACATGACTGAAGAGTCTTTTGGCTTTAAAGAAACATCAGCAATAATCAGGCAGAATTTGCCATGGCCTATGTTAGTGGTTACTATGGGGTGAGGCTCTTCTCCTCTTGGAAAGTGGAGGGGAGAGTGGGAAGAACTCCATCTTACGAAAGGAGTGCCAGCTCAGCAGCAGTATAATAGAACACCTGGTAGATTTGTAAGGTTTTTGACATTAGTCTCTAACTCTTGGACTGCATCTCTGGACCCAGCGGGGACCTGGGGTAATCCACTGCCCCGAAGGGAAGGACACAGGCCTGGCTGGCTTTACTTGATGTTTGTAGAGCCCAAGGGCCTTGAGCAAATACAGGCAGTAGCCAGGAAATAATTACAGCAGGCCTTGGGAGAGACCCCGTCCTGCACGGTCTTCAGGTCTGACCCAGCACAGCCATAGTGGTGGTGGTCACAGGAATGCTTGTGTCACTCCATCCCCAGCTTTAGGCGGCTCAGAATGAAGAAAGCAGTCTGTTTGAAAGAAAGAGAAGAGAACATGTCTCCAACTGATAATCCAGATAATTCTTCTGAATCTTGTCTAAGACCATCAAGGTGGTACCTCTACAAGTCTGTAAGAACCATAGATTTATTAGGATGAGGGTACCCTCTAAAGAAGATATAGGTTAGATCACAACATACAAGTCTTTCAAATACCTGGAAAGCCTTCCCAAGAAGGATGTGTACAAACCCAGATAGTAGAGATTATAATAAATACTAAACTCTTTGATGCACAGACACTGAAGAACATCTACTAGCATCAACACCATCCAGGAAAATATGACCTCATCAAATGAACTTAATAAGGCCTCAGGAACCAATCCAGGCAAAATAGAGATATGTGAACTTACAGCCAGAGAATTTGAAATAGTTGTGTTGAGAAAATTCAAAGAAATTCAAGAGAATGCAGAGTAGGAATTAAATTTTTTTCAGGTAAATTTAATAAAGAGATTAAAATAATTTAAAAGAATTAAGCAGAAATTCTGGAGCTGAAAAATACAGTTGGCATCCTGAAGAATAAATGATTCTTCTAATACAGAGTTGATTAAGCAGAAGAAATAATTAGTGAGCTTGAAGACAGGCTATTTGACAACACACGGTCAAAGGAGACCAAACAAACAAACAAACAAAACAATGAAATATGCCCACAGGATCTAGAAAACAACCTAAAAGGGGCAAATCTAAGAGTTATTGACCTTAAAGAGGAGGTAGAGAATTTATTCAAAGAGATAAAAATGGAGAATGTTTCAAACCTAGAGAAATAAAACAATACTCAAATACAAGTAGGTTATACAGCACCAAGCAGATTTAATCCAATAACACTACCTGGTGATATTCGATAAGCAAACTCCCAAAGATCAAGGATAAAGAAAGAATTCTAAAAGTAGCAATTAAAAAGATACAAAATAACACACAATGGATCTCTAATATGTCTGGCAGCAGACTTTTCAGTAGAAAACTTACAGACCAGATGAGAATGGCATAATGACATAACATACTTAAAGAAGAGCTGAAGGAAAATAAATCATAAACTTTTATCCTAGAATCATATATCTGGTGAAAATATCCTTCAAACAAAAAGGGGAAATAAAAACTTTTCCTAACAAATAAAAGCTAAGGGTTTTTAGCAACACCAGATCTGTCCCACAAGAAATGCTAGAGGGAGTGCTTTGATTAGAAAGTAAAGGATGTTAATGAGCAATAAGTAATCACCTCACAGGTAATAAAAAGTACACAGAGGAGCACAGAGTAGTATAACACTATAACTGTGGTGTGTAAACTACTCTTATCCTAACTAGAAAGGCTAAATGATGAACCAATTAAAAATAATAAGTATGACAACTTTTCAAGACATAGAAAGTACAATAAGATATAAATAGAAACAACAAAAAGTTAAAAAGCAAGTGGACAATGTTAAGTCATAGAATTTTTATTAGTTTTCTTTTTGCTTGTTTGTTTATTTATGCAAATAGTGTTAAGTTCTTATCAGGATAAAATAAATTATTTGCAAGCCTCATGGTACGCTTGAACCAAAAAACATACAGTGGATACACAAAAAATAAAAAGCATTAAACTAACTTATATCACTGGAGAAAATTCCCTTAACTAAAGGAAGAAAGGAAGGAAATAAAGAATGAAAAGAACACTACAAACAACCAGAGAACAATAACAAAATGGCAGAAGCAAATACTTATCAATAATAACACTGAATGTAAATGGACTGAATTCCTCCATCAAAAGATAAAGAGTGGCTAAAATGGAAAACAAAAAAGCAAGACCCACTTATCTTTTGCCTATAAGAAACACACCTCACATATAAAAACACATATGGACTGACAGTAATGGGATGGAAAAAGCCTATGACAATGGAAACCAAAAAAATGCAGGTGTATCTACACTTATATGAGACAAAATTGATTTCAAGAAAAAATTATAAGAAGAGACAAAGAAGGTCACTATATAATGATAAAGGTGTCAATTTAGCAAAAGAATATAGCAAGTTTAAATAATATGCATGCAATACTAGAGCACTCAGATACATAATGAAAATATTATTAGAGCAAAAGAGAGAGGTAAGTCCAAATACAATAATAGTGGAACACTTCAACACCCCATTTTCAGCATTGGACAGATCTTCCAGACAGAAAATCAACAAAGAAACATTGGACTTAATCTGTACTATGAAATAAATGAATCTAGTAGATATTTGCAGAACATTTCATCTGAATTGCTGCAGAATACACATTATTTTTTTCAGCACATGAATCATTCTCAAGGATAGACCATATGTTAGGTCACAAAACAAGACTAAAAATATTCAAATAAATTGAAATAATATCAAGCCTATTATCTGAGCACAATGGAATAAAACTAGAAGTTAATAACAATAGGAATTATGAAAATTACATAAATACATAAAAATTAAACAATATACTCATTAATGACCAGTGAGTCAATGAAGAATTTTAGAAAGAAACTGAAAAATATTTTGAAACAAATGAAAACACAAAATACCAAAACCTATGTGATACAGCAAAAGCAGTACTGATAGGGAAGTTTAGAGCTATAAGTGCCTACATGAAAAAAGAGCAAAAACTTCAAATAATCTAACAATGCATCTTAAAGAACCAGAAAAGCAAGGGCAAACCAAATACAAAATTAGTAGAATTAAAGAAATGATAAAGATAAGAGCAGAAATAAATGAATTTGAAATATAGAAAATTATAGAAATAAATTAATACAACAAAACATCGTTTTCTTGAAAAGTTAAGCAAAATCGACAAACTGTTAGCCAGACTGACCATGAAAAAAAGGGAGAAGATAGAAGTTGACAAAATCAGAAATGAAAAAGGAAACATTTCAGTTGATAGCACAGAAATTTAAAGGATCATTGGTGGCTACTGTAAGCAACTATATGTCAATAAATTGAAAACCCTAGAAGTAATGGACACATTTCTAGACACACACAACATCAAGATTGAACCAAGAAGAAATCCAAAACCAGAACAGATCAATGACAAATAACCAGATTGAAGACATAATAAAATGTCTATCACTAAAGAAAAGCCTGGGACCCCATGGTTTCACTGCTGAATTCTACCAAACATTTAAAAAAATAGTATTAATTCTACTCAAATTGTTTTGAAATATAGGGGAGGAGGGAATACTTCCAAACTCATTCTATGAGGCCAGTATTAACTTAAAAACAAAAACAGACAAAACCACATAAATGAAAGAAAACTATAGGACAATATCTCTGACAAATATTAAAAATCCCTCAACAAAATTCCAAATAGAACTCCAAATAGAATTTAACAATACGTTAGAAATGACATTCATCATGACTAAGCGGGATTTATTCATGGAATGAAGGATGGTTCCACACACACAAATCTATCAATCAACAGAAGGATGGATAAAAGTCATATAATTACTTTAATCGATGCTGAAAACACATTTGATAAAATTCAACTTCTCTTTGTGATAAAACACACACACACACACACACACACACAACAAAAAAAGCTGGATTTAGAAGAAACCTAGTTCAACATAGTAAAGGCCACCTGATATTCTGAATGAGAAAAATCTGAAAACCCTTCCTCTGAGATCTGAAACACAACCAGGACGCCCAATGCCACCACTGCTATTCAACATAGTACTGGAAGTCCTAGCTAGATAAGACAACAGAAAGGAATAAAGAGCATCCAAAGTGGAAAGAAAGACGTCAATTTATCCTTTTTTGCAGAGGATATGATTGTGTATTTTGAAAAGCCTAAAGACTCAACTAAAAAACTACCAGAACTGAATAAACAAATTTGGTAAAGTTGCAGCATACAAAATCAATACACAAAAATCAGTAGCATTGTTGTATGTTAACAACCAGCAATCTGAAAAAGAAATAAATGCATGATTTTATTTACAATAGCCAGGCATAAAATTAAATCCTAAGAATTAACCAAAGAAGTGAAAGATCTCTACAATGAAAACTATAAAAACACTGATGAAAGTAATTGAAAAGGACATCACAAAATAGAAACAAATTCCATATTTATGGATTAAAACGATAAATATTGTTAAAATGTCCATGCTACCACAAGCAATCTACAGATTTAATGTAACCTCTATCAAAATATCAATGACATTCTTCACAAAAATAGAATAAAAATTTATATGGAACAACAAATCACCCAGGATAGCCAACTGTATTCTAAGCAGAAAGAAAAAACTAAAGGACTCACATTATGTGACTTTATGCTACTGAGCTATAGTAACCAAAACAGCCTGGTACTGGCATAAAAATAGACACATAGAGCAAGGCAACAAAATAGAGGACCCAGAAACAAATCCACACTTTTACAGTGAAGTCATTTTTGACAAAGGCGCCAAGAACGTACACTGGGGAAAAGATTGTCTCTTGATAAACAGTTCTGGAAAAACTGAATATCCATTTGCAGAAGAATGAAACTAGCCCGGATCTCTCACTGTGTACAAAAATCAAATCAAAATGGATTGAACCCTTAAATGTATGACCCAAAGTCATAAAATTATTACAAGAAAACACTGGGGAAACTCTCTAGGATACTGTTCTGCGCAAAAATGTTCTTTAGTAATACCACACACACACAGGCAACCAAAGCAAAAATAAACAAGTGGAATCACTTCAAGTTAAAAAGCTTCTGCACAGCAAAGGGTACAATCAGCAAAGTTAAGAGACAACCCACAGAAAGGACAAAATGTGTTCAAACTACATATGTGACAAGGAATTAACCAGAATATATAAGGAGCTCAAACAAGGCTATATAAAAAAAAAACTAATAATCCAATAAAAATGATGAGCAAAAATTTATATAGACATTTCTCAAAGGAACACATACAAATAACAAACAGAAATATGGAAAGGTACTCAACATCACTCATAATCAGAGAAATGCAATGAGATATCTCACCCTGGTTTAAATGGCTTATATCCAAAAGACAGGCAGTAACAGATGCTGTTGAGAACGTAGAGTAAAGTATACCCTAGTACGCTGTTGTTGGGAATGTAAATTAGTACAACCACCATGGAGAACAGTTTGGAGGTTCCTCAAAAAACTAAAAATGGAGCTACCATATCAGCCAGCAATCCCAGTGCTAGGTATATACCCTAAAGAAAGAAAATTAATTTATTGAAGAGATAGTTGAACTCTCATGTTTGTGGCAGCACTGTTCATAATATCTAAGATTTAGAAGCAACCTGTGTTCATGGATAAAAGAATGGATAAAGAAAAATATCACACAGGTACACGAAAAGTACTATTCAACTATAAAAAAGAATTAGATTCTGTCACTTGCAACAACATAGATGGAACTGGGAATCATGCTAAGTGAAATAAGTGGAACAGAAAGACAAACACTGCATGTTCTCACTTAATTGTGAAATTTAAAAATCAAGACTATTGATCTCATGGACATAGACGGTAGAAATATGGTTACCAGAAGTTGGGAAAGGTAGTGGGATGTTGCAGGAAAAGTGGGGATGTGTTAATGTGTACAAAATATTGTTAGAAAGGATGAATACATAGTATTTTATTGCACAATGAGTGGCTGTTGTCAGTAATAATATAAAATAACTAAAAGAGTGTAATTGAAGTGTTTATACCACAAAGGATAAATACTTAAGGGGATGGAAACCCCATTTTCTATGATATAATTATTTCACATTGTATGCTTGTATCAAAACATCTCATGTACCCCAAAAATATATACACCTACTATGTACCCACAAAAGTTGAAAAAATAATAATTATAACTAATTCTAATTAGTAGTGAGCTATTGTTGTTTTCTTATTTTATACAAGAAAACATTATAATACAGAAAAGTTTAAAAAGTTGTTCAAAATGTGACAAATAATTTGATGGAGGCCAATTTGAAAACTATGTCAAAATCCAGGTCTCACTTGCTTAATTATAACAATATGGAATTTTAAATTTACTAATGAATAACTATGTAAAAAGGAGGCTAAATTTAAGAAGTAGAGTTTAAAGCAGATGTGACTTATAAGAACATAGGAGGTTTTGTGACACCTGATCTAAAAGACGTTAGAGATCCAAGGCATCCAACTTCTATTTGCTGAATATGTCATTTTCTACTCACTTTGAATAAATTTCCAAAATATGCACAATTCTACAGCTGAGTTTAAGGGACAGTGTCCAAATCAAAGGCTGTGGTAAACAAAATTGCAAATGTACATGGAAATATTGTAGAATGTACAAAGAAACTGCAGGAGCAAATCTAGCAATATTTAAGGCTGTGAAAACTGACCAAAAATAGAAGAACTAAAGGAGTTTAGATTAAATAGACATTTATGTATGTAACAAAAATGAACTATGTCTTATGTAGAAATCACTTAATAAAAATTGTTGAGATATCAGAGTGATATTTTAAATGGTATCACACTACTAATGTTTATTTCAGAGAAAATTTCTTTTGAACATTTTCCTTCTTTAACCTTAGTCTGATGTTCAGAAAAATGTCAAGACTGAAATTCTTTCAATGAGTCCCTGCAGCATACTGGGACTTCTCTAGCCATGATAGCATTTTTTTAAATTTTCTTAAATATCTTCTGTTATGGATATATTAAAAATTCCATAAGAGCACATTAAATTTCTTATTTTTACAAATGAGTAGGTTCACAGAGAGTACGTTTGGCCAATGAAGAGAAAACATTATTCTATGCCTGCAGAAAGGGATAGAATAAAATATCGCTGTAAACCAGAATTTGTTTTGAAGTGCAATATAGTCTGACCCCTGCCACCTTACTGGCTCTGAGACTTTGAAAATTTATACTTTCTTCCACCTCATTAATTTCAGCTCCACAGATGAAGAAATAGTGGCTCATAGTATTCAACTAATCTGGCCCTCATTATGCTGATAGTGGAGCTATCACACAGATTGTACCTTTGGTTCCAGTGTTTATGTGTTTCTCCCGACAAACAGGTAAACAAAGTGTGTTGGGTAGAACTGTTCCAGTGTAAATGCAAATATAAAAACACTTCTGAGGCTTACTGTCTTAAAAAGAATTGATGCCTACATTATATTATTCTATGTGAAGTTTTCATATATATTTATACCAATATATGAGTATATACATGGATTACCAAAGGTTTAGAAATAAACCAGAAACCAAAGATGTACAAATACTAAATGATGCAGTTGGAAAACAATAAAGGTCTTCTTTCCTTTTTCTTTTCTCAGTTTTTATATTTATTTGTCTTAAAGACAATAAGCTACCTGAGAGGACTGTAGCTTATAATATCAATAAATTCATTCAACATATTTATATGCATATGTATATACAGTCATGTGTTGCTTAACAATGGCAATAATTCTAATAAATGTGTCATTAGGATATTTTGTCATTGTGCTAACATCCTAGAGTGTACTTAATACAAACCTAGATAGTATAGCCTACTATACACATAAACTATGTGGTATTGCCTGTTGCTCCTCCACTACAAACCTGTACAGTATGTTACTGTACTGAATACTGCAGGCAATTGTAACACAATGGTATTTGTGTATCTAAACATAGAAAAGGTACAATAATAATATGGTAGTGTAATCTTATGTAACTATAGTCATATGTGTGGTTGTTCATTGATTGAAACATTACATGGCACCTGACTATGTGTGTGTATGTATGTGTGTGTGTGTGTGTGTGTGTATAAATATATATATAAATCTTAAAAGTATAAATTATTTTATAGTAAATTTGATGAGTGTGGATAAAAAGTAAAAACATTACAAAACCAGGTGGATGGTAGGGGTATCCAGCAGAGCTTAAGAAGAGACAGGAGAGGAAATTAAGTATGATGCTTTACATGACCACTAATAAAGCCTGACATGGAAGATTAATTTATATCTTACTGTTGATGTGGATGTCAAATTTTATTAAAAGTTTAAGAAAGCTAAGAATGTTATTTGTAAGCTTATTTTATAATAATACGATTAATTTTGACATTAAATTTTGTATTATCATAAACCTTTATAGAAAAACTGAATTCTCAATGTCATAGAAACACATAAAAAAATTTAAACATAACTAACTTCACAATCTTTATTATAAACTTTATCAGTTTCTTCTGGAATGACTTGAAAATATATACTTAAGCCATTATACAGTAACGTTTGTTTCTATCTCTCAATCTATATGAAATAACATTTGATTGCTTTAATTTTAATTTGTGTTTTGAATCATTGTTATTATCATATTAAAATAACTACAATTTTCATAAAAACAAAGTATTTATACTTCTAAAGACATGAGATTATTTCTCATTTTTCTATGACTAGGTGATGATCTTTTTTTAATGTTTAATATTTAACCCAGTTGAAATGTATGTAGTGTTAAACATGAGCATTGCTGGATTTATCTAGTTTTACCTGTTGCTCTGGATTGTATTGAATGGGAATGGACCAAGTAGGAAAACGAGTCCTAAAGATTCTGAGAATATTAAAAGAGGAACAGGTCCCCTGGAAACTCTCAAAAGAAAGAAGAAAATTTAAAACGTGTGAATTTATGGCTGGATGTGGTGGCTCATGCCTCTAGTCCCAGTGATTTGGGAGGCCAAGGCAGGTGGATCACCTGAGTTATGGAGTTTAAGACCAGACTGATCAACATGGTGAAAGCCTGTCTCTACTAAAAATACAAAATTGGCCAGGTGTGATGGTGTATGCCTGTAATCCCAGCTACCTGGGAGGCTGAGGCCAGAGAATCAACTGAACCCAGGAGGCAGAGGTTACAGTGAGCTGAGATTTCACCAGTGCACTCCAGCCTGGGCAACAGAGCAAGACTCCATCTCAAAACAAACAAACCAACAAACAAAGCAGTTAATTTGCTGCCTTGAGTTCTCCCTGAATAAATTCTTTAGCCTTTGAATAAAACTGTCTTTTAAATATTTCTTGATTATAATCATCCAGTATAAATTACCATTCATGAACATTCATGTGTAAAGATGGAATGCAAAATACACAACTCTCAAGGATGATGAAGACAAAAAGTGTTAAGCGAGTAACTTTTAAAAAATCAATATTAAGAATTTCATTTAAGTAATGACATCCAAAAATATCTGAGTTTTTAAATAAGATTTTATATAATTAACAAATACTTTAATAACCATGGAATATTTCTAAATATTTATCTCTGTCACAGTTGGCAGTGAGAACAAACATAACATAAATTATAACTAGGATATAATTAGTATGTTGTCAATTATTAGTTATTCCTGCATAAAAGTATTTCTCATTTTTCAGTTTTATCAATTATAAAATTTTATCAATTATCAATTAAAAAAAAGTTTTATCAATTAAAATAAAGTTTTATCAATTATAAAATTGAACTTTCCAGAAATACCTCCTTTTATGGGAATATCAGTAATAACCAAAATAATTAACAGAAATTTAATCAAAGGATCTGTATGTATGGCTTTGTTATTCTGTCCTTTTTATTGTCAAATTAATTCAGATTGATCAATAAGCTTCCCTTTAAAAACATGGAAAAATGTGTTACAAATGTAGAAGAAGCATAATAAGGAAGAAAGTCTTTATTGTAAGACACATGGTTTCAATAAGTATTTGATGCCTGCTTGCTTATGTGAGGCAAGCAAACTGACATACTTAACATTTTACAATGGTTACAGAAGTAAAGTATGTGCTATTTACATATACTTAAGTAGAATTTTTTTGTCATAAATTATACAGACAGAATTAATTTAGGAATCTTACCATCTTCTAAAATTATCCATCTCTTTAAATTGTGAAATGTTAAAAAACCTGCCTATAATTATTTTCAAACAAAAGATTGCTTTGCTTCATTTTACTCTGTGTATTCCCATAAAGGCCCAGGTCAACATTTATACTTTTTCAGCCTGCTCATCCTAATACTGTTCTGGAAGCTCAGCTGTAGCCCATAGCCTGAACCAATGTTTACTAAGACTATAACATATACCAGACACTGAAAAACCATTTGATTCCAGCTAGAATCTGTCCTGCTACCCTTAGCTTGTCAGAGCAATTGGGTATTTTATTTAAGTGTTCATTTTGTTTTATAAAAAGAGGCAGCAAAAAAAAAAAAAGAGTAGATCAAAAACAATTTAATAACTATTATCCCCTATTATTTAAACTCTATGTTTGTATTTCAATAAAATAAAACACTGTAAAAAATAATTCCATATGGCGGTCACATAGTATTTTTGTTCATAATTAATCATTGGGAGAAGAAAGACAATTTAAAAAATAACAAGACATAAACCAGTGATATTGGTACATTTGGAACAGGATAAAACAAACTTTGTGTATGCATTATTTGGGTCTTAATTCATTATCGAGTACTGGTCTATTTACTTCTGTTTCCATCGGTTATTTCTTTAAACAAAAGTAGAGAAATCTTAATGCAAACAAGATAGTCACCCACTTTTTTTGGCATGTAAATGTAAAATTGATGTTATTGTATTTCTAAAATATGTGAGCCACTTGGTTGTTTTCGTTATTTATAATAATGAGAAGAAACTGTGTGTGTGTGTGTGTGTGTGTGTGTGTGTGTGTGTGTGTGTGTGTGTGTGTGTACATATACATGTGTGTGTTATTTTTTAGGGGAATAATTTTAAAGTCACTATTTTATGATTCTGTAATCAGCACATGTGCCTAAACATTTGACTACATAAGCCTTCTCAAAATGCTCCAAGACAGCGGAGCCACGTGGCATATGCCACAACATATACATACTGTGATGCCTTTCAGCATCCAGCAAGGAGAACTCACCCTCTTTGTAATTCATCATAGTGAGACATATTCAGATAAATCAATATACATGCTAAAACAAAATAGTAAAGGAAACAATTGGTTATATAATCACACAGAAGCAACGACTTGTTCTGACATGATTAAACTTTCAATGACTCAAGGAACTAAAAAGAATTGGATGTCTACATATTTTAAAAATACATTTTAAAAGATTTATCTTCTCTTAGGACAGAAAAACACACCTTTTCTGTTTTCTTTACCAGGTAACTTTGTTGCAAAGTTATGTATGTAATTATAGGAAGAAAGGAGAATTACTTCTGAAAGTCAGATAACAAAATTTAAAAACTAATCACTTTGTGTATGTCTCTGTCAACATCTTTTAAAATATGCACAAATTTCTGATACCTTTCAGAGATTTAGTCAAAGTTTCTAAGTTCACTGGAAAGCACTACTAAGAGATAGCAATGATCATGAAGATGATAATATCTTCTGGTCACTATTGTTAACTATCTGCAAAGTTAAACCATGTCCACAGATATATGAGTATAATCTCCCTCTAGAGTTTAAAAGACATTATATCTATTTTAATAAGCAACTGTGATATAAAATTTAGGGCTTACACAGTCACTTAATACTAATCACATTTCATCTGTGATAAGGCTTTCAAATGAAACAAATTTTCTAAAATTGATAGAACATTACGTAATTGTATTTAAACTATTAAAATAAGTATTTAACAGAAAATAAACATTTTAAGTAACATATGCACAAAATTCTCCTTAAAGAAATACTAACTTTGTATGTCATGCCATTTTTTAATATTTACTCTGTCAGAAAAATATAATTGTATACCAAAAACTAACCAATTGTACCTCACATATTTCTACTAAAAAATTTATACTCTCCAGCATTGATATCTATGACTAGCTTCTCAGTGAATTTTAAACAATCACTGGCTTCCAGTGGCTGTTCAGAAACAAACAAATAAACAAAAACCCTATAATTAAAACCTTGGTAGTAGGGATGGAGTTTTGCTTTGTGCTGCATTTTATTTTTTTTCTGGACATTGACATCTGTTTTGCTTTCCAGAAACTAAATTCTCCTAAAAAAAGAAAAAGCAACTTTTATCTGAAATGTCTACAAAATCTTTAGCAAAATACAGATTTTTTTCTGCTGCTTGAGACATTGCCTTATAAGTGAAATATGGCTGATGAGAAAACAAATGATGTGACCCAAATGGTTCTACTTCTTCATATGGAAACTGTTTATAAATGGACAGTGGATATCTGATATTATATTAGCACACAATATACATATAGTTAAAACATCAAAGCATAAAACAGATAAAATATATTTAAAAATTAAAAAGAAATGAATTTAGTATACCTCTAATAGAAATAGTCACCTGCTATCTTCTTATGACTCAATTCCCTTCCTCCATCATATAAATGTATATTATCAAATATTTCAGTTTTTATATCTGTATTTTTCAGCACATTACAAAAAATCTCAAGGGTAGGAGATGATAAATTTATTTTAATTTCTTGCTCTAGTATATATTGTAATTTTTAAAGAATTTTTGGTATATATTTTTAGCATGACATTATAATAAATAAAACTGGAAAGAAGAGCATTTTATTTGTCAGACTTCTACATTTGAAAACTTGACATGCCTAATATCTACTGACATTACACCCAACAGGCTTCTTTAAAAACTGGAGTAAAGCATCTTTTATTACTATTTGCATTATATGCGGTCACACTGTTGCATAGTTTTAAAAATTTAGATAATTGTTAAATAATAGATTTGTATAAAATAATTTATTTCAAAAATTGACCAGAAAATCTAATTACTAAGCTTGGAAGAATAGGAGCATTTTTCTCAAGATATTAGAGACATGCAGTTTGGCTAATAGAAACAGCATTAAAATGATTTTTGTAAAATAAATTTCATAAATGGCTACGAATGTGTTTGTGTAAATTATATGAAGAGCCAGAAATGGAATTTCTACTTCTCAAAAAAAACAATACTGAATCCAGACTGCAGACACAATTCATAGATTGTTTTAGTCTTGATTTTAAACATCCGTTATGATAGACAGAATAATGAATCCTCAAAGCTGTTGATGACTTAATCCCTGGAACCTGTGATTATGTTACTTTGCATGATGAAGTGGAATTAGAGTTGCAGATGGAATTAAGGTTGTTAAGAAACTAACAACATTGAAATAAGGAGATTATTCTAGATTATCCGAGTGGGCCTAGTTTAATCATGATGGTCTTTAAAAATTGAAAAAAAACAAAAAACGCAGAATAAGAGGATAGAAAGATGTTGTGGAGACTGGCTCCACTGTTGCTGGTTGCAGAAGATGTACGGAAGGGGTCAGTCATGGGCCCAGGAAAATAGGCAACCACTGGAGGCTGGAACACGCAAGAAAATCAATTCTCCCTTAGAGATTCTAGAAGAAGACATGATCCCTCGATACCTTGATTTTAACCAAGTAATATTTCTAATCTACAGAACTGCAAGATTAAACAAACAACAACAAGCTAGTGCTGTTTTAAGCCACAAAGTTGAGGTGATTTTTAGAACAGTAATAAAAGATCATATACTCATTTAAATACAAGAAATACTACTATCAAATTTTCCTTAGGTTTTACATTGACTTCATTTCTTTACATTTTTTAAATGTATTTGGAATTCATTGAAACTAGTGAAAATGTCATAAATTTTAAAAATATTTGAAAACTCCAAGGCTGTTTCAATAAAAACCCAGATTTTTAAAGCAGAAATATGAGTATTAAGGCAGAAAAGCATATTTATTTAGGTACATAGTCTTATGATCTTATATATGTCATTCTCAAAAAGATGAGTTATATAATTGAAATTTTCATTACTTTCTTCTGATTTTGTGTCTCTAGATTTGGTGCTTGATTCTGCAAACCAAACCATCTTTGCCTTCTCAAGAGTCAAGACCTGTTAGCAAGCTCAAATATTTATTATCCAGACCTTAAATTATTTTCCTTTACTTGTATTCAATATCGTTTTTTAAATAAAGGAGAAAATATTTTGTATATAAAGAGAGGACATTTCTCTCGGAGTTAGAAACCAGAGATACTGACTGAGCACAGGGTGTTTTATCAGGAAGCCTGGCTCTCCCGAAGGAGTTCTTAGCAGAAAGATAATAGTTGCCAGACACTGAGAGATGATAGAGACAACCTAAGTATAATATGCCCAAATTATTCCTATTAAAACATTACTCCTAGTTCAAGTTTTATTTTGTGTTTAAAATGATACCTTGACATCCATAGACTATGAAATGTATAAGATATCTTTTTAATTGTCATATATAGAGTTCCAAAATGGTTTTGATAAAATAATAGTAATTTTTTTCTACTTGGGGACTTTGCTACTGAAAATAAATTTAGGCTATTAATAAATAGTAGATAAATTTGTTTGATCTAATTTAAAATGTATATAAAATAGCTGGAAGGTATAAAAACAGCTTACAACTTCTGGTGATTCTAGGAAATAAATTTGCTATTTACTATTGATAGCATCTTCACCTTTTCAGACCATTCATGGTTAGGAATGCAGTCCCTCCAGACTGTGTCATATTTTTAATTGAATAGTTGCTTTAAGAGAACTAAATCTCTCTTCATCTGTTATAGTAGAAAGACAGTGAGTAATGCCATTAGTACTTCAACAGCATATATTAGCTGAAAACTTTATAGCTTTCTCTAACATTATTTCTTTAAATGATATAATGAGATGAAAGGACAGATAGAATAGAGTGAACCTACTCCCTCCAATCATTTTATAAGGACTCTGATCCCATCTCTCAGGGCTAATTAATCTCCTAGAGACCCAAGCTATTTATATGATCACATTAGCCATTACGTTTTTAACACATGAAATTTGGAGAACACATTCAGAACATAATACCGGTTCAGAATGGACTTTGGCTAATTCATATTTGGAAGGCATTTTTAGAAAACCATCAATGATAGATTTCTAGGATCAAATTTTTACAAAAATTTCCTGTGCCTGCTTTATATATTGTATTTGAAAAAGATTAGGCCTATGTGGATAATTGTTTCATTATATACACACACACACACACAAATTGATTTCTATACATATATGTATAATCACAATATTATTTTTGATAATATCATTTGGTCTTCTTACAGGAGATCAACAGTAGGAAATGTGGGAAATGTACAAGATTTATGAATTTATGAATCTACAAGATTGCTCAATATCAGAGATCTTCCAAAAGAGGGACTCTAAAGAAGGATCTCTCTAAAGAGGATTCTCCAGCTAAAATTAAGGCATTTTCAGGTGTGAACAGATTTTTAAAGAGATATATTACATAATTTTAATAAAATGGAATGTTTCTGTAAATAGATAATTTCACCAGTATTATTTCATTTATGATATTATAAACCACCACTTGGGGAAAATTAAAATTAACTTAGCGCAAATTAAACATTTTTATGTTTAGATAATCAGAAAGTATGAACAGCAGTGACAAGTGCTGAAATAATTAAACAAGAAGATACTTCATTTATGTATTTATTTTATTTATTTTTATACTTTACGTTTTGGGGTAAATGTGCAGATTGTGCAGGTTTGTTGCATAGGTTTACACATGCCATGGTGATTTGCTGCATCTATCCTCCTGTCATCTACCTTATGTATTTCTCCTAATGTTAGCCCTCCCCAATCCCACCACCACCCACTATGCCTCCCCTAGGCCCCTCTCCCCACAACAGGTCCCGGTGTGTGATGTTCCCCTCCCTGTGTCCATGTGTTCTCATTGTTCAACAACCACTTATGAGTGAGAACATGTAGTGTTTGGTTTTCTTTTCTTGTGTCAGTTTGCTGAGAATGATGGTTTCCAGCTTCATCCATGTCCCTGAAAAGGACATGAACTCATCCTTTTTTATGGCTTCCTAGTATTCCATGGTGTATGCGTGCCACATTCTCTTTATCCATTCTATCATTGATAGGCATTTGGGTTGGTTCCAAGCCTTTGCTATTGTAAACAGTGCCACAATAAACATACGTGTGCATGTGTCTCTAAAACTGAATGTTTTGTAATCCTTTGGGTATATACCAAGTTATGGGTTGCTGGGTCAAATGGTATTTCTATTTCTAGACCCTTGAGGAATCGCCACACTGTCTTCCACAATGGTTGAACGAATTTACACTCCCACCAACAGTGTAAAAGCATTCCTATTTCTCTACATCCTCTCTAGCATCTGCTGTCTCCTGATTTTTTAAAGATCACCATTCTAACTGGTGAGAGATGGTATCTCAATGTGGTTTTGATTTGCATTTCTTTAATGACCAGTGATGATGAGTTTTTTTCATATGTTTGTTGGCTGCATAAATGTCACCTTTTGAAAAGTGTTCATATCCTTTGCCCATTTTTTGATGGGTTTGTTTGTTTTGTTCTTGTAAATTTATTTAAGTTCTTTGTAGAGTTTGGTTACTAGCCATTTGTCAAATGGGTAGATTGCAAAAATTTTTTCACATTCTGTTTGTTGCTGGTTCACTGTAATTATAGTTTCTTTTGCTGTGCAGAAGCTCTTAAGTTTAATTTGATCCTCTGTCTATTTTGGCTTTTGTTGCCATTGTTTTCGGTGTTTTAATCATAAAGTCCTTGCCTATGCCTATGTCCTGAATGGTATTGCTTAGGTTTTTTTCTAGGGTTTTTATGGTGTTAGGTCTTATGTTTAAATCTTTAATCCATCATTAATTATAATCCCCATGTGTTGAAGGTGGGGCCTGATGAGAGGTGATTAGATCATCGGGGTGGTTTCTAATTGTTTAGCACCATCCCCTTAGTGATATCTTGTGATAGAATTTTCATGAGATCTGATGATTTTAAATTGTGTGGTGCCTCCTCGAGCTGTCTCTCCCCTCCTCTGCCATGATAAGATGTGCTTGCTTCCCCTTTAGTTTCCACCATGATTGTAAGTTTCCTGAAGCCTCTCAGACATGCTACTTGTTAAGCCTGTGGAACTGTGAATTAATTAAACTTTTTTTCTTTACAAATTATCCAGACTCAGGTAGTTCTTTATATCAGTATGAAAATGGACTAATACATCCTGTTTTCTTTCAAAAGATAAACAAGAAAGCGATAGAAGAAGGTTCATTTTATCTATTTCTGTTGGCCAGGCCTGTGTCACAGGGCCACTGTTAGCAGCAAAATTAAGTCAGAGTATTTTACCTATAACATTCATAGACATGTAAAAAAAAATGGGTGTAAGAATGGAACAAACTAAATGTCTTCCATAATATTCCTTGCAGACATTTCAGAATACTATAGATTCAGAAAAGGAATCTCTCCTTTGCTCACTCTTATCTGTTAAATTGGGTCCCACCAAAAAAGATATGTTACAATCCTAACCCCCAGTACCTCAGAATGTGAACTTAATTTGGAAATAGGGTCTTTGCAAAAGTAATTAGTTAAATTGAGACCTACTGGAATAAGTGGGCACTTAATCCAATTACGCTAGGTTTCCTTATAAGGGGAGGGGAGGGGAACAAAGAGAAACTGGCCATGTGAAGACAGAGTCACAGAGTCGCATGAGAAGATGGAGGCCAAGACTGAAGATATGCAGTTACAAGGCAAGAAATGTCTGGGGTTACCAGAAGCTGCAGGAGGAAAGGAAGGATAATCCTCTGCAGGCTTCAAAGAGAGAATGACCTTTAACACACCCTGATTTTGGAATTCTAGCCTCCTAAACTGTAAGAAAATAAATTTCTATTACTTTCAGCCACCCAGTTTGTGGCACTTTGTTACTGCACCCCAAGAAAACAAATATACCCACTTACCCAATGTCACTCTACATCACAGAAATCATTTGTTAAAAATTTAGTAAATATTTTTTCATGAATTGTCCTATTTGTGTATAATATATATATGCATTCATTGTATGTGTATATGTATTAGGAAGCCTTTTTGTATTGCCTGATATCGCTTCCCATCACCTGTAACACCAGCAGCCAGAGCAAAGGCAGCAGTAACACTTCAGGGTGGGCTTTGGCTCACTTCACACTGACAATATCTCCGCTGAAGAGATACACAGTCCACAAATCTTTCACTTTCAATACCTTGGGACTTTTCAGTGCTCTGTAGGGATGCCAGCAGGAGCCACAAGTTCAGGGGCATTAATATCCACAAGGGAAAACCTCAAACAATGGGGCATGGGAACCAGTGACTAAATGCTTCTCTCTTTCAAATCTGAGAGAGACTTTTCTGAAAGGCATTTTACATTCTTCTATGAGGATTTCAGAATTGAGCACCAATTACCTACAGCTGTGATCATCTTAATGCTGCCTCATTTTGTGACTTTTATTTTATTCCGGTTTCATTTGCTTGGTCCCACTTCTGCTCCTTTAGTTACTGCTATTACTATAAGTAAGAGTTCTTTGTCTCTGATCATCAAGCAGTCTCTGTCATTTGTCTGCATCCTAAGAACAGATTAACTTGCTAGCTTGCAAGTAGTATTAAATCTCAGACATTTCACAGTGCTTGACAAAATGGAATGGGAAAAAATATCATATCATCTATTTGTTATTACTCTTCTGGTATCTGATAAAATAATTTATCTCTATATGAAAATCATTCCTGCTATTTAGCTGATTTTCATTTTTATTTTCTTGTTGATAGTATCTGTTTTTGTTTTTATAAATGTCATCATTTATTCCCTTACTATGCTACCTAGTGGAAGTGTGATAAGAATAATTTTCTCTGGAAGCCACAAGAGTCTGCCTGATATGGTTTGGCTCTGTGTCTCCACCCAAATCTCACCTTGAATTATAACAATCCCCACCTGTCAAGGGTGGGACCAGGTGGAGATAATTGGATTATGAGGGCACTTTCCCTCCTACTGTTCTTGTAATAGTGAGTGAGTTCTCACAATGGTTTTATAAGTGCCTTTCCCCATTTTGCTCAGCACTTCTTGCTGCTGCCAGGTGAAGAAGGACACATTTGCTTCTCCTTTCACTATAATTTTAAGTCTCCTGAGGCCTCCCCAGTCATGTGGAATTGTGAGTCAATTAAACCTCTTTCTTTTATAAATTACCCAATCTCGGGTATTTCTTCATAGCAGTGTGAGAATGGAATAATACACCACCTGATTGTTGTTTTATCAACAACAATTTGTGAGAGAGTCTGTACCATTAATTCCAAGCCATCAATTTTGACCCTATCACATGGTATAAAGCAAAACAGCTCTTTGTTTATTAATAATCACAAGGGCATCTGTGTATGGGCCATGGAAAACTAAAATTGAAGGCTTTGAATCAGTCACAAATGAATTCCTATATATTTGAATAATATATTGCTCTACAGTAGTGTGTATCTGAAGGTGGATTAAATCCAGCCCAATGTTTATTTTGCTTCATCTTTCTATATCTGTAAATATGTCATACATACATGTATGCAAATGTATGTATATGTTTACACCTTACTTATCCATGTGCTCACATATTGGACAGCTAGTTAGTTCTCATGAACTCAAGTGTTAAACTTTACTCCAGTAATCATTTATTTTGAAAAAAGTATTATTAGTAATATAATGCTTAGTTAGCAATGTGTATCTGACTTTCCTATTATTATTCTTGTTAGTAATAAAAAAATCCATATGCTATCAAATAATTTTATGTAAAATTTAAATCAAAAATGAATGACATATTTGATTGAAAGACTGAGAGAATCAGTAAGGGCAAAATAAAACTTATTTTTTTTTTTTTTGGTCCTTCAGTCTGTACCTAGTAGAATGGGATGAAAAACCATAAAAAGCGGAACTCCTCTCCACACTCACTTAATCCTGAACAAAAGGGATGAACACTTGAGTCTTTTCAATCATCCGTCTACTACTGCCTTTGACAAGTACTATATTCACCGAACAATTTTAAAAAGGATAAGAAAAGAAGATAATGCAGGTTGGAGAAAAGATTGAGTGGGAAGATAATAGAAAAATGCATTGCTATATGTCTTTGATATTTTTTACTCTATTTGATAAAATGTTTTTATTAAATTAGTAAAAAAAAATATTGTGATTATATCATTATTTTTGTGTAGAGTTCAAAGAGTTTCCCCTAAAATAATTATTTATTTCAGTGTAGACATCCTTACTTTTTATCTCATGAAACAGATAAGATATTCCAGTTTTACAACCTGACAAAGCTTTTCAGTGGCTGAACCTAAGATCATCAATATATTTTACCATTTCTTTTACTGAAAAACCATTCTGAGGACTTCAGAAAGTTATTTTATTTTATTATTTGAAAGATATAGAGTACTAAAGAATGAAGTGATTTAATGAAGCTAGCTGGAAGAGTGTGTTTATATATTACATTGAAAAATGGTCAATTTCACAGTAAATATTAGTTAAAATATAATCATTATATTCAGTACAAACAAAATGTTTTGTTTATAATAGTGTGGGAAGTATAATTACTTTGGGAGTGCTGCAATAATTATGTCTGTGTGTGCATTCATGAACATCTGTTATGCTTTTCTAGGTATTATCTAATATTCATTGATGCTGTGTATTTGTGTTAGGAGGAGTTATAATTGATCTCATGTACATGGCATAAAGAATATATTGTTTTTTATATTATAACTTTTACTTTAGTTTTGCTCAAAGTAGATTATTATCTCTGCATTGTGCAGTCTCAAAATTAGGTTAACTCTCCAATTTATTAAACCTGATATAATTTCAGTAATTAATTACAAGGTAAATAGAAACCAAAACTGTCTTTTGGACTAGGTTCATGATAAATCATGTTCCAAAGGATAATTTACATGGAAAGACAAATATTCAAAATTTCTGAGTAAAATTTCAAATATAAGGTAAGAGTAGTCACAGTACCTAATTACCACATCCAGAAAGGATCAACACTATAGTATAGTAGACCTATGTACTTTAAAGAAAAGGTGACCAACTTTTGGAGTCTGAGGTGGGTGGATCACGAGATCAGGAGATTAAGACCATTCTGACCAATATGGTGAAACCTCATCCCTACTAAAAATACAAAAATTAGCTGGGTGTGGTGGTGTGTGCTTTTAATCCCAACTACTCAGGAGGCTGAGGCAGGAGAATCGCTTGAACCAGGGAGTCGGAGGTTGCAGTGAGCCAAGATCACACCACTGCACTCCAGCCTGGTAACAGAGCAAGACTCCATCTAAAATAATAATAATAATAATAATAATAATAATAAAGGGAGCCAGAGAATATTCAATTTCAACCTGAAAGACAATTGATACTCTATATTTTGAATAAGTATATTTCAGGATCTTATTATATAATATTGATATGACTTCTAAAATGTATATTGTATTACTAGAAAAAACTCTTCAAACTTTACAGCCAAAAAAAAATTATGAAATCAGCTCTCAATTTTCAACTAAAATACTGACTACTTAAAAATTTCCAAAAGCAAAATAATACCATTAATAATAGGAAGACAAATATTAAGAACTAGAAAATGCAAGACAAATTGTCAATTCCTCATGGTCTTTGACACATTTTGGAAAACAGCAATTATATAACGAGTAAAGTTAACATGTAATCTATAAACAATGAAAATCATTTCAAAATCTGCAGATGGTACATTCAAATATTTTACCAATTGAAAGAAAGCAATTTTATACACCTCATAAAAAGAAAAGAAGATAGTTGTCCTTGCCTCCAAGTTCACTATAATTGAAATTTGTGATTTGAACTACTCATACTAAATCTGGTGTTCAATCCTTAGTAATTTAGATTCTTTTCTTTGGATGCATATGAGAATCACTATTTGAGCTTTTAAGAAAAGAAGGACAGATTAATATGAGGATTTTAATCCAGACCTACTAATAAAGAATCTCTGAGTGTATAGTCTTAGCATCTTTATTTTGATGAAAGTAAAATTGCAGGCTCAGGAGAGATCCAAGATGGCGGATTAGGAGCAGCTCAGGATTGCAGCTCCCAGTGAAAGTGCAGAGGGTGAGTGGACGCCGCATTTCCAGACGGATTTTTATTACCCCCAGACCAGGAGATTCCCAGGCGGAGCAGCCCTACGG